>BROG01001320.1:0-73377 GCA_030159075.1 Atrina japonica | reverse complement strand
CCAAAATAGGTATATAATGAACTACCCATAAAAGTGAACAATTCAACCTATATGCCATAACCGGAAGCATGTGTTTTTCAATAAGAAATCTAAATGTATACATAAATTATGGTAAATACTAATGGTATGTTACACACACATACCTGTTAAAAAGAGACCTTTTAATTAAACAGTTGATTGGTAAAGAAAACTGATCAATTCTACTAATTGTTTGCCTAAAACGGTAAAGTATACATTTGTCATGACTTTATTTCCTATCTTGTCAGTTAATTGCTGCACAGTGACCTTGATATCATATTTATGACTTACGTATAGGTGATGGCATAACTATTACAATCAGACATATGTGTTATAAAAATGAAATTACATAAATAAAAGTTTTGCAAGCATTTTGTCCTGACAAATAAAAATCAATGCAAGAAAACCGTGACTTTACCAAACAAAATAAACCAAATAAAAAATAACGGCAAAATATTATAATTAACATAATCAAGTCAGAATACCTACGGTCATCACTCTCCTTACGGTAATATATCTTGATGCTATTCAAAACAAAGACGTCACCCAGATCAACACGCCACCACGCTTGTTCATGGAAATTATCTGAGGTTACGGCGCAAGAGTCCTGTGCTACTTTCTGACTAACATCACCGTCAACACCTTCACCAGCCAGCCATTTGTCGATGTATTGACTAGAAGACATATCCGCTGTCTTGTTGACCGATAGGTTGACTGTAATGTACAGGAGGCTTTTATTTTGTCTGTCATTGATAGTAACTTATCAGACGTAAACAGGGAATAACTTCTGTTCTAGTGTCACGAATTTATGTCAATGGAATCATGAATTACAATCTAGAAGCAGCTTTTTAGTTATTCTTCAAGCAAACTATTTCCATTATATTTCGAATTGTCTACTGCTATGTACAGTATACATAATAATAAAATTCAACAAAGCTTAAGCTAGTACTTACCAAAGCAAAATACACATTGTAGTAATTGAAGTAGAAAGAATACAATTGAGATCGTGAGTGTTCCAAGTTCCATGTCGAGTAAACATGACAGGCCCTTCAATAAAACCAGAAATGGCAATATATATATATATATATATATATATATATATATATATATATATATATATATATATATATATATATATATATATATATATATATATATATATATATATATATATATATATATATATATAATAGTTTATTTCTTAGGTGATATACGGCATCTTTATGAACATAGATATGCTTTAAATCCTAATACATCGAGGGAATTCTATAAAAATACTTTTTGAAACCAAAAGTTATTTTCTTTCATTAATGACACTAAATTTCCAAACAAAGGATAATGAGAATGTGTATACTAAAAAATATCAAATACTCAGCAGTGGAACATTTTCTCACAGGACTGAAACTTAATTTGAAGGTAAGAGGTAGCAAAAACGCTAAAATGTTTACAATTTATTTCGCAAGGACTATAAAAGAAAAATGTCAATTTAAGTTTTTGTTGAGGAATATTTCTGTAAAGGGACAAAAAATCAAAAGACTTGATGCTTGTAATATGTTTGAAATTTGGAGACCTTAATAGTTCCAACACCTCGTTTCAATTCTTTAGGATCTACATTTGATTGACTCCGCTTCTTAAATAGGTCGCTGTACAGTACTTCTGAAGTTTGGTGAGAAAAATAGGTAAAGGCTAGATGACCCTGCTATGGATTGGTGTTTATGGGGATTATACTATAAGGAATAAAACGTTTTTCCCATGCAGCTTTTCATAACCGAAAGGGGAGTAGAATCATCTGTATGATAACTCCGCACCGACATCTTATGTGAATCAGGGAATAATCATCATAATATGATCTTTTGTATAACCCCATGGTTACCTAAGTTTGATTAAATCCAATAAAAATGTGTTCGGTAGTAATAAAAGATACATACATGACATATTTTGTCAGTGGGCTATTTTTCGGGGGAATGTACATAGTGTTTTTGTGTAATTTTGAAATTAATAGACTACTTACCGACATTTTGTACCACATATTTTGTACACAGGGATATCAAAAACCGCGTTTAATGTAAACGTTCAGTATAATAGTCTTGTTTGCGATTACTCTGTTTCACTAAGTGAAATGTTGAGTTGCCTTTTCGTTGGTGGTTATTGAGACATTTCGTACCACATATCTAGTAACTTCAATTTGTCAATTTATGTAAATGAATCCCAAATGTAAATCTGTATTATATTGAATTATACATAATATTCCAGACCCAATGCACCTAACAGAATACACAAATAATTATAAAAACATCATTATACTATATACTTGTTTTATTATTTTAAATATAACCTTGGAAACAAAGCTGTTGTGACACACTATTCCTAAGGGACATTATCTCACCACTATATATATATATATATCTCGAGCTCTATAAGGACTTATTTTAACTGTTCATGGATATCTATGTATATATCAATGTGATTCTTAATTTTGAGCGTTTTACGTCATATTCAACTACTTTTGAGTAAGTGGCAGTGGTTTTTTTAATGGTGGAGGACAGAACCTGGTTACAATGTAATCTGTGTAATCCCTGAACTTAGGTTCCAGCGGGGCTCGAACCTATGCTGACCAGAAGTGAAAGGCTCAAGGCGTGATGCCCTAGTCACTCATCCACGAAAGTCTGACTGCATAAGTTATGAAGATACTACACAAATGACGATATTTTGGACGGAGTATCCGACTAAATGAACATTTTACTAAAAACTAAATATCTAAACAGAACCACACTGAATTATCTTTCAGTTAGTAGTAGGGGATTTTTAATGATTGGGGAGAGCACCCGGTTGCAATGTAATCGGCGAGAGACCAAACGTATACCTTCCGCAAGTAAAACTGGCATACTTTCTCTTTAATTTAGGTTCCAGCCTGACTCGAACCTGTGCTGACCTGACAGACTTAACGGCTCAATGTGTTTTGCTCTAGTCACTTAGTCACGGAAGCTTGACTGTATAGGTAATGGCGATACTGCACAAATGACGATGTTTTGGATGGATTATTTAGCTTAATGTACTCCATTATACGTCACAGTTTTTTTACATTTAATGCACATTATATGAGATACTACTGAACAGAACTTTATAACTTATGATTTTGTGAGTACTTACGATCTGTAAATTGTGTAAAATTTACTATCCACCTTGTTCAGCCATGACAGATTAATTATAGTTTTGTGTCGTAGTCCTCTCAAGCATGTTCAAGAATGAATATACGGAATCAGGTATTTGACTTCCTTGTTTATATCTGAACATCAAGCATACATTCATTAGTGTGTTTTACCTTTAAATCTATTCAAATATTAAATTCGAGGTTTAACTTATTTCAAGTGCAGAATGGACAAAAAGGCGCGCATGATAACACACACAGCCATACTCACCAATGTGGATATAATATACACATAGACTAATTTTCATATACATATATATTAATATCATTTCATATCCTGTCATAAGATATAAAATTATTCCACCCGAGTGGTCACAAAATTATGTAAAATATAAAAAATATCAAATACCAAAGAATAAATTAATAGAATGTCCAGGACATAAATACAAATCCGGTAAAAAGGACAAACACGGACCTCTGGAAAGCAAGAGGTAGGATCAGGTGCCGTGAAGGATTATGCATCCCCTGTCGACCGGTCGCACCCGCCGTGAGTCCACAGTCAAGTCCAATGAAATTCGTGGAATGAATCCTCGTCCAGACGTCTCAACAACTGCCAACGAAAAGACAACTCAACATTTCTCTTAGTGAAACAGAGTATTCGCTAACAAGACTATTATACCGACCGTAAAATTTGCGGAACGTTGACATGAAACTCGGTTTTCGATATCCCTGTGTCAATAATTTGTCAGTGAGTAGTTTCCCTCTGTATATGAAATCTTCATATGATGTACACGCCCTGGCATATGGGATCATTTGTGAAATATAAACTCCATATGCGGGTGACTGAGGTATAACTACTTAAATGTGGAAAATTTACGATGGGAAAGCCGACATCGTCGCGTTTGTCTTATAGCTTAGTTGCTCATTTCCCCGAGACTGGTAGAATATTTTGTGACCGGGAGGTGGGATAAAGGTATATCCATGGACAGCAAATAACAGGGTTATTTTTCTCTTATACCTTTTCAAAAATACAAGCTCATAGCATAAGTGTTAATTTGAAAACGTCGCCATCTTAAAATAAAATATATCGTTTTTATTTCGCTACGAACCCGGAAAATTTCAACATTTTTGAAATCCTTATCTTTGTAAACGGTAACCTCGTCGTGGCAACATAATTTGAATATCGACCAATATTATCCTTTAAAATCGTTATGTGTAGGTCCTTAATTACAGCAGGAAAGCGAAATATTTAGGTCAAACAATAAATTGAAAAATTCATTACGCAACAATAAATAAACTGAAACTTTAATACTTTTGAAGCCAATGATAATATATATTTTAGCATTAATGGAATTCAACAATCAAGTTTTGATAGATAAAATAAAATGTAATTCATCTTAGAGAGAGTTCAGAGATTCAATTCAGAAAGTGACGTCACATCATACGTGTACAAGGAAAAGTTGATCAGTGATTTGTTGTAAAAGAGGGTTAACTTTCGATCACTGTCTGAAATCGAAAATGACGCGCAGTATATTTGGATTTGTGCATTGTTTGTGATGTTGATGTTATTTGTACAATTGTTAAGATATGCGTTTTCCTGTTGCCGATTTTTATGCACTGGAATTCAGATATTTGATAGTACAATTCCATGCAACTCTGTCGAAGGTTACCGATTAACCTACTAGTATTAATGGCGTATTATCAATATAATAATAGATCATATAGCCGAGTAGACCTACCGATGACAGAATCTGGCAGAAGAGATAGCAGTGTTTTAGCCTAGGCCACTGCTTTGGATGTAAACGGTAGATATATTTGGGGCATTGTATAATTCACATAAACATAATTATAACGTGAAATTTACTGGCCGACCTGTATGCGTCGTCTGGATAGCCAGACATTGAAGTTGATGCATTGCGATAGGGCCTATAACCCTACTCTCAGTATCAAAGGCATTGGATTAGGCTAGAGTCTAGACTGATATATTTCTGTATAACTGTTTAGTGTATGGTACAGGTAATTATAGACTGAATGTGACGACCATTATAACCTTTATATTATCGGGGACACTGTTGTCTCTGTGTCATTTTTGAGCTAGCCAGCTTTACACATGGTTCATTCACAGAAAAATAAATATGCATACGCATATCACGTGGTATGTAATACACACGAATCATCCATAGGCGGATTGTATGGACTTACTCCATATTATATAGGCAGCTATGGTATATATCACACAGGTCGTTGCACTGGATGTTTTGATTGCGTTTGAACCATGGATTGACCGGCTGTTCTGACACACTGATACCGTCGTTTAGTACTCTGAAATTCTGAATTCACACATTTATCATACCCACATTTGAACAAAGGTTATGTAGGCTAAGCATTATCAGAGAATTTGGATAACAGCTATACTTGATTTTGAATGTGTAACATACCCTGTGTAACTAAACACAACAAATATCGTAGCAGGTCTCACTTCTATGACGATAGATCATAGTGTAGCTTATCTCACTTCTACCATAGCAAAGGCTCTTAATATCAATTATCATCGGGTCTACATAAAACTGACATTAGTATAAAATAGCTGATCTGTTACCAAAAGAATACTAATCATTAACAGTTTAATTCATGGTAAACTGTGTTTTATTTCGTCCTTATCAGCAGACTATGTTATTTGATGTGCTCGCTAAAGGCTCGGTTATGGACATACTCCGTATAGTGTCGGTAAGATGGATCGCCATTCCGAAACTCCTATAACCCTACAAAAGTATATATTTCATTTTTGAAACCTCTATCAAAACTGGTCTCGTACCGGTAAGATCCACCAAAGGCTTTTTTGAGAATTACAACCAATAGAGCATATGCCGGTCATATCGGTCGAATAATTGATACATTTTACAGTGTTAAACTATATATTTTTGTATAGAATATATCTGTAACAAACAATAAATTCTTGATCTATATTTAAATTAAAAATATAAAATAGATAAACAACAAAAGCATATCAAAATACAAAATGGACATATTCTGTATACACCTTCACTAGCCGCTCGATAGGTTATGGCTACACGGGATAGTATAATCATGTATATCAAATTACCTCGACTTAACCTTTCAAAAATGCCTGGCAGACATCAGTTTTAGGACATTTTAAAACTGAATATGATTATCCCATCAATCCCTGGGAAACAAAGGACTCTGCTGTAAACAATGGCTTAGGCTATATGTGTCTCTAGGGTTAGTGAAATAACTTGATTGACAAGTGTTGATAAAATGAACTATATCACTTTCAAAAAGAAATATACAATCAATGACTGTAATAACAATAAAAAACAAAGATCTTGTAACTGAAGTGGTAAGCATTTTAAATGGTAGAAATTGATCTGGTCAAAATCATATTGGAAGAAATGAAACATGACTTATTAAATAAATTTTGAATAATAACTCCACAGATGGAATGTTGTGGAATGATAATGAAATTAACGTATACAATCAATGACAAAAATAACAATACAAATATTAGCTATTAAGCTGCAACCAAATAAAAAAACAGTTTTTACAAATGATAAAAATCTGACGAAAATAATATTTCAGGAAAGAGCTTATCATCAAAAAAACAATGGCACCACAAATCTGGAAGCATACTGATAATGATTAAGCCAACATTCACCTATGTACAATGTCAATTTTCTTCACAAAAGAAATACCAAATATGCCACACTCTCTAACGGAAGTGGTAAGCATTTTAAATGTTAGAGATCGTTCGTGTAAATATCACATCGGAAGAAAAGAAACATGACTTATTAGATAGGATCTGAAAAGTGACCTCACAGATCTAACGTCGAGGACTCTATAATAATATTGATATTAACATATATACAATTAATGATAATGTTAACAATAACAAATATAAAATATCTCACAGCTCGTAACAGACGTGGTAAACATTTCAAATGTTAGAAATCGCTTGGATACAATCACATTGGAGGAAAGGAAACATGACTAAGTGGATAAATTCGGAATAATGACCTCTATGTTTCGGAAATCTAGCTTTGAGGAACATTTATATTAACATATATACAATCACTGATAAAATAACAGTAACAATTACAAGATATCAGTCACAGATATTGAGTTTGTTTATTGTTGTTTAACGCCACACTCAATAATATTTCAATCATATGGATACGTCACCAACTGCCGATGGAAGGCTTCAATTTTTTACTTATGCTCGGCACTTACGACTATTGAACAATGAGGGTTCTTAAACGTGCCAACACCTACTGTGGCACGGAACTTCGAGTTTTACTGTCTCGTCCGAAAGACAGGAAACCAACCTGCCGCCGGCGGGACTCAAACTCACGACCTCACGATCCATATTCGAGTGCGCTACCGACTACCACAAATATTAGGTATTAAGTCATAAATACGAGAGGGCCTCCGTAGTCGAGTGGTTAGAGCATTGCGCTTTAAATTTCAAGTCCTCTCATCTCTGGTTCAAATCTTGCTAGGGTCATTTTCGAATTAAGTGGGAAAATTTGCCAGTTTTCTTGCGGAAGGTCGGTGGTCTTTACCCGAGTAACCGGGGTTTCTCCTCCACCAATAAAAACTGGACGCCATCATACGACCGAAAGAGTGTTGAATATGGCGTAAAACAAAAAAATAAAATCAAATTAAATCAAACAAATATGAGATGTTAAGTCACAAATACTAGATACTAAGTTAAGTACACTAAAAATCAACTTCTAAAATGATAAAAAATAGATTAAGATAACGTTTCAGGAAAATCAATGAACTTTTTATTAGATTAGTTCAGGAACACGAATGACGTCACAGATCTGGACGTACATTGGTAGTGATAATGAGTCTCTGGGGAGCAGAGCATGAAAACAAAACATTTTGTAACGGGACCCGCTACTGAAAGTCCACGCAAAAAGTGTAGAAGGAAATCAATGGTTAGCGAGTTCAACTTCGGTAGACATTTAAGTTGAAAGGTGAAAAACATCTGAAACCAGAAAATTTATACACGGTCATTATTATTCCGATGGTTGTATAAATACACAGGTGATATTTCTGTAGAAAAGTGTTGTTTGAAATCGACTGATCCGAGGTGGCATCAAATCAAGAAATGTGTTTAAATAGGCACGTCTACACATAAGCTCCTTATTAGAGTTCCTTTATGATCCAACTGTACGGAAAAAAAATCCAGACGAATTCCATACAGTTAATGGACATCAGAGGACATACCGGTTGGCAAATCGGAAAACATTACAAAAACTCGAGTCTGCATGTGTCCTTTATGACTCCTATAAACTTACATTGGTATCCAACAGATATTGATTGAGGAATTTGCCAAATATCTTTTTTGTCAATCAGAGGCCTCGGTTGGCATATTGTATTGAGAATGAAAAACGTGAAAAAATATCTGTATTGGCCAATTACTGCTACTTTAAAGTTCAAGAAGGAGCAACAAGAGAAAAAAGAAACAGAAAAAAGAAGAAGAATACGAAGAAGAAGAATACGAAGAAGAAGAATACGAAGAAGAAGAAGAAGAAGAAGAAGAAGAAGAAGAAGAAGAAGAAGAAGAAGAAGAAGAAGAAGAAGAAGAAGAAGAAGAAGAAGAAGAAGAAAAAAAAAGAAGAAGAAGAAGAAGAAGAAGAAGAAGAAGAAGAAGAAGAAGAAGAAGAAGAAAGAAGGAAAATTTAGAAAAAAATGACTACAATGAATTCGATCCCTGCTTGGATAACGCAATGGATATATTGAATAACAATATTCACAAATGGATGACTGTGTGATAAATCAAAATCACAATGATGTGTGAAACTTGTTCTCCTCAGCACAAAAGAGTTAAACCTAGTTTTTTTTTCTCGAGAAAATGAGACAAACAAACTCGGTTTAAGTGCGCCAAAATCACATCAATGAGTATTAATGTAGTTTCGGCGCAGTTTATCCTAGGTTTAACAGGAAAAAGCTGTACTGAACTTTACTATCCGGATCTTGAAAAATACATTCTCGACAATTTAGGAAAAGGCATGAACGAGTTGTCGCATGGATATGACATATAAAAAAAATCTATTCAAATTTAAAAATATATTGGAAATTGTCAACTATGAAATTAAGACAAATATCAATTAGAGTTCATCAATGCAAAATATAAACTAATTATGCCAGTCCGGTTTGTTTTACCACACTTAACCCAAGTCTGTGTTGATGTAAATGTTTCTATTGCGTTCTTCATCAGACACACTGTGTGAGGAATACTCCTTTTCGTGTTGAATGAAGTGAGAGACAGCACTGTAGCAAGTTTGGTATTCTTCCTACAATAAAAAGTAAGTATAATATTAGTAACATGTCGGAAGATTTTTAAAAAAATATATTGTGTTTGAAATAAGTTTACATCTAGCATGTTTCATTATTTTACTTCATTCATACAAAATAACGTACTGGTGATGAGCATAGCTGTGGCCGTCTCTTCTGAAGCTGACGAATTATGGTAAATATATCAACTTTCTCTACTTGTTGAATTTGTTCTATGGCCGCATATAACCCGCAAAACAAACCACATCCTACGGCACCGTTACTGAAAAATATTTTTTTGGTAGGTAAAACATAGATTGGAGTGTGTCAGAACTCTTAAAGCAATTTACAAATACAAGTTCTGAAAAATAATAGATTATATCATATATACAATGGTTACTCTTAGACGGATTTCGGCTATACTTTATGAGATATTATTTGACCTTTTGAATATGCGCATACTTTTCAATTTGGAGCGCGACTAATGAAGTCTAATTGATAGAAATGATATCGTCTTCAGCATTAAAACTTTGGTATTATGTTCATAATATTTACAACCACTAGGTCGTTGCCACTGCTGGTGGACCGTTTGAGTCCCCAAGGGTATACATAAACCTAGTACCTGGTATTTCGGTACTAGCTGCTCATCTTATACTGAAGTAATATTTGACACTGTTAACACCATTTAACTTCGAAATTTTTCTAAATCTAAATCATTTTTTTACAGTGGTTACTCTTAGACGGATTTCGGCTATACTTTTAGAGATATTATTTGGCCTTGTATGATACCACTTTATCTTTAGAAAATACACATACTTTTCAAATTGGAGCTCAACTGATAAGTCTAATTGATAGAAACAATATCGTCTTGCGCGTTTTAACTTTGGTATTATGTTTATAATATTTATAACTACTAGATCGTAGCCACTGCTGGTGGACCGTTTTGGGTCCCCGAGGGTATACATAAACGGCGACAAGTTTCACGTCAACAGATAAACGAACAATTCTCAGCTGATTTGTTTACTGAAGTTTCTTATTAACTCGTCAATCCCTCTGGTCACATTTAGACTCGGCCAAACCAATAAACAGTATGGCCTACGTCCATGATTTAGTCCATGCTATTGTACGTACAATTATATACAATTTTGATTCTAGATTATACATCCCTGAATACTTACAATGGACTTACTCACCCTTTGAAATGGACGGATCCAAAAGCGACTGTAAGGGTTGATCAGTTAATACTTTGTTGTTTCTAATTTTTATAGTCTTTTAACTGTCACAATTGACGGAATGCTTAATATCTCTAAAATACTTTATTTTGTGAGAGGATATTACATATTCAACAATTGACAAATAAAGATTTTGAGAAATATAACTGTACGCCAATGAGGACTGTCTGCCTCTTCAGATCAGTGTATAGAGAATATATGCCAAGTGTCTAAAGGTACAAATCGTATGCGGACGAGTTAAAAGTTCTCGGCAATATATCACCTATAACACTTATTACTTCCGATAACAATATTGTGTTATATTTCTTAAAGTAAATATACAAACAGAAACATAATCTAATACAACACATTTAATAAAGGCCGATTTTAACAATGTCTGAGTGTGACACAGAGTGCCCGATATGTCCCTCAATCGAAATATTTGTTGACACGGAAACGGTGTCGGTAAAACGCGATTGGAATCTTAAAATTATTAATTTGGCACGGAAACGACACAGACAAATATCGAGTATTAAACTGAATAGAAACAAAATGTAATCGGATTCAAGTAAGACTACTGAGTTGCATTACAGTTGTGGTGTATTCGTTAACTGATATACGACATCTCCGGTCTGAAGTACAGGTTAAAATAAAAAAAAAAAAAAAAAAAAAACGCACAGTAAACGACGAATGGAATCGTATATAAAATACAAACACACTAAACAAGTACCTGCTTAATACAGTGATAGAACCGTGTAGATTCTGACGCCTCCAAGCAAACACATATTTCAGAAGTACCAGCAAAACGTTTGGTTCCTTCACTAAATTCTTGCCTTTTGTGAATAAATTCGCCTTGAACACTTTGATAGTGTGGGGCGTCGTCTTAACATGTGTCTAGAAATATTCAAATATATAAACATTATCATATGACAGAAATATGATTTCCATGAAACAACAGGTGTAAACGTCCTGTAAACTGAACGATAAGTGAATAAGATATTTCATTTCTCAAAAGAAAACTCTCATATTTTTGTTGTTTCTTGTTTATCTTATTTAGAAATATTAGTTTAATATTTTCATTACTTTTGTAACCGAAGAAATAACACGAAATTCAATATTATCATGAGGAATTTTAACCATTACACATCTCTCTCTATCTCTCAGTAAACTCCATATTTGTATTGTCGATAGAAATGTCCAGAAAGAAAAAAAAACATAACTCTTTGTAAATAAATATTTTAAAAATGTAACATGAACCTAGAGCCTGCAAAGATGAAGTCTTGATGTTGATATTTGGTGTAAATTCACCAATATAAACTAAATATGATAAATGATATATGTGCCTGCACCCAACAGTTATATTGAATACCTCAGTACACTTGACTTTCAGTTTGTACTCCACACCATACTTGTCACGTGACGTTTCTGCCTCGGCTTGTATTTGGAATGGTCCAATTGTCTTCTCTTTCCTGGGCTGCGGCATCCACTGACAAGTATTAATGGTAAGGACATAGAACAAAAATAATACAGATATGCTCATAGCTATCATAGTATCACGGTGACCCACAAAAATTGTCTCTCATGAAAACATCCATAAAATCTTTTATAACTGACCAATTGTTTTGATATTTCAGGTTTAAGAAGAGGAATATTTGCAATGTTGAATAACGCAGAGAAGTTTCATACATGCCTTGGACAGTCCACGAAAGAATTTTGCGTAGAGACCCACTTTAAGACAAAGTCAATGGTGGTTTGAGGATGAGAACCAGCGTGCAGTCACAGTAAATACATAGCGTGATCTAGGGGTTCTTAGAAAGTTTTAAACAACCTTAGGCAGACGTAGAGGTGTTGTGAGGGATGGACAGTGGTTTCAACAGGATGGGGTAACTCCCCACACTTCAGGAGACTCATTGGAATGGCTGAGGGAACGCTTTGGTGTTTGTCTCATCAGTAGGAGGTGTGATCCTGAATGCGCCTCACACTCGCCGGACCTTAACGCCCTATATGTTTATCTTTTATCTGTGGATATGTCAGGCATAAATGATGTTATATATATATATATATATATATATATATATATATATATATATATATATATATATATATATATATATATATATAATATATATATATATAATATATATATATATATATATATATATATATATATATATATATATATATATATATATATATATGTGTGTGTGTGTTGTTTGTGTGTGTGTGTGTGTATGTGTAAATTCATTGTGACATAAAAATTATCTTATAATTTTCCTTTAGATTTAATGTGGTACCACTGAGCTTCGCCTTTGTATAATCTTCCACTACGATATGCATGACTTTAAAGTCAATATTTAAAATTTGTCAGGCTTTTTTTAATGTCACGTACAATTTCACCAAATTAATAACAACTAGATCAGCTTTAACATTTACGAATTACGTGTTAAGCTTCCTGTCTTAAAATTTGGTAAAATCGCGGGAAAAAAACAACGGTTGAAATCAAAACCCATGCTGCTCTATGCACGTTTAAATACCGTGTCAAATAAATACTGCATCTCTTTTTAAATGGCCTCGAAATTGATCAGCCACCTGCTACCATTATTTACATGTCGTACATTGTCGTGTATGTAAAACCCGTGAAAGCAAGTAACGCAGGAAATACAAAACATAAAAACGTCTCAGATACCAAGGCATTAATCACTGGGGTGCCCTTGATATAGGTAAAATGTGAATAAACATGGACCTCTTGAAATCAAGAGGAATCAGGAGCCATGGCGAAGTATAATAAATCATCACTTTGCAGTTTGTTTCATTTTAACGTTTGTGGTGACGGTACATTATTGTAGAGAGGCCACAATAAACAGAATATAAGACACGTTATAGCTTACCGTATTTTGACCGCTGAGGACAACTAACGTTGATGAGGAGTAACCATACATCATCCCCCAGAAGTCGTAAACTGTGTCAGGTAGAGGAAACTGTGACACGATGAACTCTTCCTTGTTAGTGTATGACTGTAAGATAAAAAATACTCAATTTCATAACAGACATTATCTATAGTTTGATAACTTATCCACTTTTTGCAAAGAAGGTGAAGATGATACATTGAGATATACAATACAATATGTATATTACAGGGGGGGGGGGGGGGGGGGGAGAGTATTCCGGATTCTTTGTCTATTCCGGTATTGTTAACCGGTCACAGATATTATTTTTGTATACGTTCAATGAAAAAATACATTGTGTATTCATTCTTATCTGGTCTAATTCGAATTCTGGCTTATATTTACGTCCGAATTTGATGAAATAAGAAGATAACTACAGAAGCGTGTAATCCGGACAGATGAATTCTTGTTGTATTCTAATAGGTATACACCCGATTAATATTTTACTGAATAGTGAAGATTTCAACACCAACACATTATAAGATGCATTTAACCTCTGTATGTATGTATGTTTGATGCATATTGAGTCATGTTCTGTCTTGTCTGTTTTGTCAATATCATGTCGTTTATGTTATATCAGCCTGTATTCCTGATCTTGAGTAATCTGGCCTAATTCTCCAGTCCGGAATATACTGATTGTACTGTAATTGACAATCAATGAAGTTAAGGTAATGAATTTAGAGGGCTAGTGATCTAAAATGATATACAATCCTGCATGCTTTACTAAAACTCGACCATCTTCATGTTAAACGTCAACGAAACATTGAAGCACTTACCGGAGCGTAAATTGCATTGATGTAATCCGACGTCTCGTTCCTTATTGGTGTCAACCTGACAGCACATGAGTCCACTGTAATACAATATAATTACGTGTGATTAATAAGATTAAGCAGTCCAATTTCACCATATTAAAGAATAACTAAATATTACTTTATTCTCACGATGTCACTGTATGCGTACTTGAAAGTTAGTTACACAGATTTATTGTAGAATCTTATTTCGTAAAACTGTACGATTTCACCAGAATGCTATGTATAATCCTAACCAATTGCATCAAAATGAATAAATCAAAAGTTTCATACTTGGTAAAATATCTTGGTCGACATTTTTATCCATGTTAGCGCCACAGTTTCCAGTGGTAAATTGTTCTGTTCCAAAGACAGGACGTAAAGCAATCAGGTCCTGTAAAGTAAATTAAATAACCAAATGAATAGCATTTTTTTTCAAATAATGTACGTGTATACCAATAACGGAATTCAGTACAAACAACTTATTTTTACAATTATCTTTTATATATAGTAAAATTGTAAAACATTGTACAAATCCGGTCACATCTATATACCAACATACACACCGACACCCCCTCGAGATCCACCTTCAAATTTTACAATTGAATTATTTGCACAAGTTGGTGAAAAGGAAGTGCATTAATATAACGTTGACAAACCTCAAATTCGGATTTTATACTTCCGGTTTTCAAAGCAGCCTTGTATTTTCGATTGAAGTCTGATTTTTCCTGTCACGTGATCGATGTATTTGCAGACCCTCTAAAACCACCCCTCGTGGACAAACACGTATTGCTCCCTGAAATGGAAATTTGAGAACTGTGTTTCCCTTTTACGTTCTGAAATGATTGGTTGGCTTGTGTGTTGTACCCACGTGAAACAAAACCAATCAAAGTTAATCTGTAAACAGTTAGGTGATCAGAAAGAGGGGGGGGGGGGGGGGGGGGGGGGGGGGGGGGTGGGGGGGGAGGTGAATAAGAAGCTGATACGCTGCTTAAAACAACACATGAACATGCCATGAACAAACTTACTTGTGTCTCCACCACACATGGACTTGTCATGAACTATACACTTGCTTGTGTCTGAACCACACAAGAACATGTCATGACCTATACACTTACTTGTGTCTGAACCACGCACGAACATGTCAGGAACTATACATTTACTTGTGTCTGATCATACACGAACATGTCATGAACTATACACTTACTTGTATCTGAACCACACATGAACATGTCATGAACTATACACTTCCATGTGTCTGAACCACACACTAACACATGTCAAGACTATACATTTTACTTGTGTCTGTCATACACGAGCAAATGTCATGAACTATACACTTACTTGTGTCTGAACCACACATGAACATGTCATGAACTATACACTTACTTGTGTCTGAACCGCACACGAACATATCATGAACTATACACTTACTTGTGTCTGAACCATGTTCATTCTGTCTTTTCGCATTTTCTTCACGTAGTTAAATACTTTTACAATTCCTGTCTTCTTAGCGTGTTTCATAAGGGCATCCAAGGCGATAAAAACTCCTGTGCGACCGAGCCCAGCACTGAATTATAAAAAGGTTAAACTAAAACATATAAAATCAATGTTATAAGCCTTGTTGATTAACGTTTTTTGATCCCCCCAATAACCCAAAATAAACTTTTAACACCCAATCGACCACACATCATAATCATTAACCAATGAATAACTTAAAATATTGCGAATGATTATATAAAAAGAAAAATAATACTTCCTCTGTTAATATTTGTTTTATCTTAAAAATATATACTTAAAGATATTTGAAAGATTGAATTCAAACCTGCAATGAAACAAGCATTGGGTCATTTCTGTTTAGAATACAAATCATCTCTTCGGTAAAATGATATTAGTTTCAAGTGATCCGGGGTGCAGTGATCAGGGCCAATTCGTAAAATGGAAATGTTTCAGCGTCCGCTTTTTATTGGTCTGTATATCAATCAGAAAAATACATTCTTAAAATCTGTCTACAAAGTAAATGATTTAATAGTCAGAATATTATTGACAAAAAGTGTCAGAACAGACAATTCTTTTATCGACGGCATGGTGTGCACAATATCAAGTACGAATAGACTTAATTTTGAAAAGTCCGATTAGATTTAATTTCAATTAAATATCAATCTTCGGATTAATTTTTATAAGATCGCTTGCAGGATATTTCCAAAAAACAAATTTAATGTTTTAGCTCCCACCCCACGCTTGGCACTCTATCATTGGTCAATAGGTATACGAGGGTCCTAGCCGAACACAACAAAACTGAGTTTGTTTTGTGTAGCGTAAACAAAACGACAATTAATTGCTCCTTTGGGAAAGCACTTTACAAACGAAGTAAATGTCAGAAATCTTACGGATGAGACTTATAAATTTTCCGTGTCATCACAGGCGTGGAACGTAAAACTATCATCACTGTATTGACATAGATCAGAATTTGTAGAAAAGCGTGTCCATTAATTGAGAAACTTAACAAAACACGTCTTCGAAAAAGTGAAAATGATAGGATTTGAAACAATGAAATAAAAATAACTGACAGAAACGACGTGATAAGGTATATGGTTAGAAATATTT
The DNA here is from genome assembly GCA_030159075.1 of Atrina japonica. NCBI lineage: Eukaryota > Metazoa > Mollusca > Bivalvia > Pterioida > Pinnidae > Atrina > Atrina japonica. The sequence goes on along the minus strand of BROG01001320.1, from coordinate 56,360 downwards.
AATTGATGGTTATGATAAATTCAAAAGCAATTCATTCTCGCAACATACCTTTGTATTTGATACGTTAAATTGTCTAACAATGTAGAACGGATATTTAGTCTCTCCTTTGTTTGCTATAGTTATATTTCCGGTAGTCAATGGAAGGCGAGTATCCGGCCAGTACTGGTAGCATTTTACCTGAAGGAAACACAATTTTGTATCAAATCCTATCTCTATCATTATGTTGTAATCATGATCTATATCACCTCTACTGTTGTTTATAATAACAACAACAATAATAATAATAATAATAATAATAATAATAATAATAATAATAATAATAATAATAATAATAATAATAATAATAATAATAATAAGAAGAAGAAGAAGAAGAATAAGAATAAGAATATTATTATAAGAATAAGAATATTATTATTATTATTATTATTATTATTGTTGTTGTTATTATTATTTTTATTGTTATTTTTATTATTATTATTATTATCATTATTATTATTATATTTATTTAATTATTAGTTATTATTATTATTATTATTATTATTATTATTATTATTATTGTAAATTATTGCAAAGATGGTGATGACGACGACGATGAGGATGACGATGTATAATAGTTTTAGTATTAATCGTTCTATTCCCGTGTTACTCATATTGCTACTTCTATTTTTAAATTTTCCACTATTATAATGTCCTTTTCTTCATCATCATCTTTTATAAGATATGTGTAATTTGTAAATATTACAACCTTGACAATAAATCACACAACCTTGACTTTATCATCCATAATCGTCATCATCGTCATCACCATCACCATCATCACCGTCATCATCATCATCATCATCATCAATCATAATCATCGTCATCATCGTCATATATGTCATCATCATCACCAGGTGGTAAGCATAACTATGTCGCCAATCGTCACTCCTATCATCATTAATAAATTATTTTTGTCATTGTTAACCATCATTGAGGAGAGAGGAGGAGAGAGAGTGACATCATCATCTGAGCGACGAGGAGAGGGAGGAGAGAAGGATAAGAAGATGTTAGTCAAGGTGTGGGGATGAGGGGAAACGCAGTAGTGAGTGGGCGGAGTGCAACACTTTAGAAAAGAGGAGAAAGAGAAACCTATCAGAGGGAGGAAAGGTGGTAATTTACCTAATCAAACTAATTAAATATTCTATATTTCTTCCAAAATTTTATTAACTATATTTTTCTTTCTCCAATTTTTTCTACACTAAAAAAAATTCTATCAAAAATCATTAATATTCACACTAATCAATCCATTCTCCCTTTATTTTACATTTATTATCATTAGCCCTTCTTTTTCTCTATTTAATCTTATTTTTTTTTTATTTTTTTTTAACATTAATTTTCTTTTTTCCCTTAATCATCATCATTCATCATCATCATCTTTTATTTATCTTCAATTATTTATTTCTTTTATTTATATTATTATTATTTCCATCTTTTTTATATATGTTTTTATTTTTTTTATTTTTCATGATATTATTTTTTTATCATAAATTTTTACTTTTTTTTTAAATCAATACATACCTTGACCTCTCTTTTAGGTTGGGTAAGCATAACTATTGTATTATTATTTTATTTATTATATTTTCAATATTTATTTTTCCTTCCAATACTCATTTCTCATTAAATTAATTAATTTTATACTTTATATATTATTTATTTATCAGTGTTCACGTAATGTAGTTTTATGTTTATCATTTACTTATCAAAATATATTTTTTTTTTTTTTTTTCATATCTTTCTTTTTTTTAATAAATCATTCATTATAAATTATTTTGTTTTATGTTAATTATATTTTTTTCATTGTAACATTTCTATTTATTTTTTTATCAATGATTTCTCTTTTTTTATCCTAGAGATCATTAGAGAGAGAGAGAAGAGAGAGATTTAGGAGAGAGAGAGATATTTTTATTTTATTATAGAGAGAGAGAAGAGAGAAGGTGAGAGAGAGAGAGGGGAGAGAGAGAGAGAAGAGAGAGAGATTTTAATTTCTTAGAGAGACCTCCCCCCCCCCCCCCCCCCCCCCCCCCCAGAGAGAGTGTGGGGTTGAGAGAGAGAGAGAGAGAAGAGAGAGAGAGAGGAGAGAGATAGAGAGAGAGAGATTTGCAATTTATTCCAAAATTAACCAGACAAGATTTTTGGAGATTTTCAAGAACAGGGCGATTATTATGTATACTGAGGCATATTTCATTGTTACATTGTTTTGTATGTCTATAGCCTATAAATCACGTAAGAACGTATCGAGTAAAATAAAATAGAAATCAAAAGAATAGACCAACCTTGACAGGCGATATAAACTATTTTGTTCTCCATATCCTGTAATTTGAATAAAAGAAAACATATTCAATGGTTTTGTTTAAATAGTTTAAAACTTTATCTAGTGTCATTTTCAGCGGGTATCGGTGTTATCGGTATTTTGGAGCTTTAAATAGTTATCAAGACGTATCACTCACGGAATATCACATACCAGAGCCCACAAAACGTGAAAATATCAACACGGAAGTAAACCGTAATGAACACATACCTTTATATAACTTGCATTTATGTAATCGGTTTCATTTTTCCTCTGCATCCCCCCAAAATGACCGAGAATGATCATCTGTAAATAATAATAATAATAATAATAATAATAATAATAATAATAATAATAATAATAATAATAATAATAATAATAATAATAATAATAATAATAATAATAATAATAATAATAATAAAATGATAACTATATACTGGAACCAGCAATAGTGAATGGAAATAGTTTCTATGACACTGTAGATATATCAAATAAATAATTGACTGGTTTGTAAATACAATTATACAGAAACTCCACAATAGTAAAATACACTCTAGAATATCCAGACTGATGTGTGCATGACGTTTCGTAAAATTTAATTGAACGGATCCTAAATTTTGATCCATATATTATATTTACTAAACAGGACACTGACAATGTCAATGACAGCTATGATGTAAAACATTCCACATGCACAACTTTACCTCGTACTGATTGTAGTTGAAAACATTCCTTAATATCATGCCATCTCCAAAGAATACCGTGGACAAAAATTTGGACGAATAAAATAAATAAATGGCTTTATATATTTTTGATCCCGGTATTATGATAATATTATGAGTCGAATTTCATGAGTCGAATTTCTCGAACAATTCACAAAACCTCGAATAATTTTGTTATTAAACGCTATCCATAAACATTCTTTATTTCGAACTTTTATGCGTCGAATTTCTCGATATTTCGAATAAATATTTGGACCCATTTCTATAAAAACAACGATAATTCCTACATAAGATTCGAAATTTGCATATGTATGAAATATCCCCATAATAGATTTTCTCCATCTCTTTTAATGTTTAGTTTCAGTAAAAATTAGTTAATTTTCGTACTAGTTATTGTCATGTCTTAAATGGCTTCGAAACAGTCATAATACACCTTATAGAACATGTGAAACTATAGCTTTTCAGGTACCATCCATGAGTCGAAGTACCGATGTTCCGAACTTTTCCAGGTAGTCCCCTGTACTTCGACTTATCGACGTTCTGATGTATAATAATTTCTGTTTTCGAGTGTCCGTATCAAAGCATATTCCTGATAAGGAACTAGTATATTACATCAGATAAAGAATATCATTACTCACATGGAAACATATTCTTGTATCTATTTTTTGGAATATTAGCTGGTAAACGACCAAAATTGCTAGAGCCACACTCTCCTCCCGATAGTGCCTTTCAAAGAAAAATCAAATACTCTATATGGATGTAGAAAACCTTTCAAAATACTTATTTATTTCGGCTATACTTTTAAAGATATTATTTGGCCTTGTATGATACAACTTTCTCTTTAGAAAATATACATACTCTTCAAATCGGAGCTCAACTGATGAAGTCTAATTGAGCATTATAACTTTGGTATTATGTTTATAATATCTATAGACCGTTCGGGTATAATCATTCGTTCACAAAGTCCAAAATGATAGACTACCATTTAGCAATACAACCAGTGTGATGGATACCGACGTATGAATCAAAAAAGTTTACATACATATATATGTACGAAAAATCATTTATTTTATATCTATAAGTTTTTATAGTTTGTGTATTTCAAAATATATAACGTTTATATAATTCGTTTCTTCTTCAAATTCATAGTATGAATAAAGTATGGCAAAAAAGAATGATTTGGAAATAAACTTGTTTTTGTACACAGCACCTTGAATTCGTCTTGAAAGGCATTTCCGGAATCCGTTTTATACCGGATCACATCAGCTAGGTCCGAAACAGGTATATTTGTAATTTCTACTAGAATTACAGTATCTCTGTTCATCTTCGATGCTCGTATCATCAACGATGTCTGTGGCTGTATCAACGTTTGACATAGCAATGTTGTGTAGTCCTGCCGTGATATTTACATCATCTGTAAGTATAGCATTTTATAAATTTATACAGTTGCGTTGTTTGTCATTTGTATCATACGAGGAGATTTGTTTTGTATAACACTACTAAGCGGAAGCCGGATCCGTACAAGATATGTTCCGATTTGAAGTTTGAAATTAATTAGACATGTCAATTGGAAGATATCAATGTTGCCCTATCACGTTATTACTTTGTACACTTTTATGTAGACATCAATGTTTTATTTTAGCCACTGTCACATTTAAAAAAAAAATATTGAAGATTTTAAGGAAATATCAGATCCGGATAAATATGTCATACCAAAGTCCAGAAGCATTCTAGACTTTCGCCACTCTTCCTTCACTTCTTTTTCCTTTGTATTAAATTTGCGTCGTCTGAAAGCAAATGAATAATCATATTTGGTTAAATGAATGATATCAGTGATGAATATTTTAAATGAATCCTCAGCATTTTCTAATTTATTAAAATATTACAGTTTGTATTACAATATGTAAATACAAGACTGGATGAAAAGATTCGTATATATATATAGTATTTAAAAAAAAGTTTGTTTTTTATAGCTATTCATAGCTGATGTAAAATATATACAATATACCATTTACAAACAGTGCTATCACTTTCCATTTCCACTGTGTAATTTACATTTTAGATATTTCTATACTAAGCAGTGGCGTAGGAAGCGAATCAAAAGGGGGGGGGGGCATTTTTAAAGCGGTTTTCCCAGGGGAAAATAATTGCCATGTGCCTTTTGTTTAATTGATACATACAACATGAGATATCTAAAAAAATAAATAAAAAGGTGGGTGTTTTAGGCTGGTGACATAAAATTATACTTATTGTGATGCAATGCATACATCACAAAAAGCAGTCTTAGGATTCAAATTTGGAGTAGTGTAAATATAAAATGTATTCGCCGAGTTTTCGTTCGAGTTAGAAAAAAGGATATATAATTGTGTTTGCCGAGCGTAGCGGGAAGCAAAATATTGTTAGGCCTAATTTAAAAGCTCTGAAAAAATTATTCTGGATACCAGACGTGATTTTAATAGATAATATTAAGTTGAGTTAACGGGAAGTTGAAATTGTAGAAATATTTTGCTGAGCGAAGCAAGGGGCAACAATTTTCGAAGGCTCTAAAGCTCTGAGAAGCCTTTTTCTGCATTCCCAACATGATAAACAAATGTATGTGATAAAAGTGGCATGGCGGTCCCTGCCCCTCCCACTGTTTTCTACGCCTATTCTATGGCATAATGCACTAATAGGGGAAAAAAACAAAAAAAAACAAGTGTCGTATATTTGTGATTTTTATCGATTTTTACCTGCTCTTATCGAATATACAGCTCATGCCATATAAATGAGTTGAACGTCCGAAGATGTATACAAGGACAAATCATTTTAGTAAGATATAAATGTTTTGAGTTCATGATATCTTAATTTTGATTAACTGTAATATAAAACACATTAGTTCAGACGACGTTTACCGAGCATAAGTATCTATACCACTTGTACCTGATGTACAATAACCACTAAGAGTTGTATACAGACCTACAAATAATATATCCATATATATATAAATATATATATATATATATATCAATATATATATATATATATATAATATATATAATATATATATATATATATATCATATATATATATATATAATATATAATATATTAATATATATATATATATAATATATCCATATATATGAATATGTATATATTTCTTAGTGAATATAAGGTCTGGTCTAATGAGGTATAGATATTCAAATAGTAAAGTTAAGTTCATTAACTGGGTTTCTTTAGATATTTTCACTTTATGCCTGTGTATATATCTTTTTGTTATTGTATATCAGCTTAAAGTGTAAAATGGGAAAAACTTTCTTGAAAAAAAAACACAAAAACACACACACACAAAAACCAATCCAACTAATCCCTTTTAAATCTGAGGTAAACTGTGTATACTGGAGACAGACAATTTGTTGAATACCCTTAACAAGATATTTGTTTGGGTGATTGCCATATCTAACTTACATGAACGTGATTAGAATTATCGTCATCACTACAACAGCGATCAAACATCCAACTGCTACACCGACATACGTTACTATTTTTGCATCCGTTAAATCTGATTTGATAGATTGGATGAAACCTGAAAAAGTAGAATGTCGACAAAGTATTAATTTTTAGCTGTAGTTCCACTGTACTTTTCTCTTTGGACTAGATAAGACTATTTTTGTAAGTCAAAACACATGTTCTTGCTACATAACTGTCAAATAAATGACGTATATATTTTTTTTTGCATTGATATTTCCTAAGTTATAAGTATTCGTTAAATATCATTACAATATCATAAGTATAGTCTTACAAAATGCTCAAGACGATCATTTCTGTTAATACGATGACATCAGTTGAGCTCGAACTTGATATAAACACAAGGTCAAATTATAAAATATATTTGTGTCGCTTAATCTGTCTAAGAGTATCCACTATAAAAATGAATATCTTAGCCTTTGACAAGTGAAAAATTTACATGGAATATGAGAAAAATATTTATATAATGATGCCAATATTATGTACGTTTTAACTTTGGCTTCTCTAACATACATAAATGCAAAAGTGAAAATGGATTTCTCTACGTCAGGTATTCTATATAAATTGCAGATATTAACGATATTCATAAGTACAAGAGCACTTACTGATATTACAAAAAGTTCCCTTATATCCGGCAATACACTGAGACTGACACGCGCCATCTGTTCTATTACAGGTGTAATTCTGACAGTTGAAACATGTCTCCCGACAGTTTCGTCCAAATGTACCCGTTTCACATGCTTTGATATCGAAATAAAAAAAAATGATTATCAAAGGTTGTAGTCATAGAATTATGGTACAATCAATATTTTAACAATGACCTATTGTATTTCTACAACCACTACTACTACTACTTTTAATAATAATAATAATAATAATAATAATAATAATAATAATAATAATAATAATAATAGAACTTACGTTGATTACAAAGGTCTCCTTTCCATCCTTCTAAACATCCTCCTTCACAGGAACCATTGTCGTGTCTGCATGTCGAACTACTTATACAGTTTTCACTACATTTATAGCCACAATTACCTCCATATCTACCAAACGGACAAGCTGAAATAAAGAAATATCAGTTGCTGTTAATTCATAATAAGGCGTTTGCAGACTGAAGATAACTTCTGATATTCGACTTATAGTTGTATCGAATCCTCAGTAGTAAGACTTTTTAGATGAAAGTTGTGTGTATGTGTGAATGTATCTGTCTCTGTATGTTATATGTTGTTTTTAAATAAATAAAAAAAAACTGTTAAAAAAGAATAATAATAATAATAATAATAATAATAATAATAATAATAATAATAATAATAATAATAATAATGAAATAAAAAAAAAATAAAAAAATGCTGTTTTATTGACTGTGGTGTATCAAATATTGTTAAACGATAAAATAAATTTTATTGTTTATTAAAATAAGTTTTATACTATCATGGTCTTATTTTGTATGCATTATTATTCTGCAATTTTTTGCACTTTGAAATTTACGTTCTTTTGCATCGGCTAACGTTTGTCAGTCATCATGACATTATAAAGTGAGACACACACACACATGTATATATATATATATTATATTATATATATATATATTATATTATAATATATATATAGATATAAATATATATATATATAATATATATATAAATATTACATATATATATATGATGTGTGTGTGTGTGTGTGTGTGTGTGTGTGTTGTGTGTGTGTGTGTGTGTGTGTGTGTGTGTGTGTGTGTGTGTGTGTGTGTGTGTGTGTGTGTGTGTGTGATGCAGCAATTTAGCTTGAAATGTTGGCTTTTAATTCATATTTTTCCCCTCATTATTCGGGCAATACCGGCGAAAATTAAGTGATAGCAAAAATGCTCTGGTATACGGTAAATACTGACTACGTATTGGATTCATATCTATTTGTCCCAACAATACTTTCATTGAACAAAGAAACGACAGTGAGTGTATCAGGAGGGTTTCAAATTCATACAAATGGGTTTAATTAGCGTAATCATATACCACACATAAGCTGATCTTTAAGATATTCTTAGAGAAACAATACCAGGAAATTGTACTATTAAAAGGTAAAATTTCAATGATGTTTATGAATTTGCCAAGAGGAAAATCGACACTTATGTTTCATCATGTTTAGTATTCAGGAGCAATCTGGAACAAGCCCCCATAAATACTATCAATTTAAACAACTGCATGCTGAAATGAAAAATGTTCAATCCATTTAAGTTACGTTAAGCAAAAGTCAATGGATACACGGTTCTGAGTGACCAAACACAGCAGAATGACACTGTACATAAAACAGAAATATACTGTATTAAACTAAAACAGAATGAACGACGTATATGACTCGGAAACCCCAAAAGACGACCACCATTGGTATATGGTATACTATCAGCACCATAATGCAGGGGTATATAGCACGATAGAAACTATGTACACGGAATTCATTCAGTTTATTTAAATTGATGGTATCAACATTGTATTATTGTATAATTGTTGTTGTCTACCGTTACACTTAAGAATCTTTCGCTCATATGAGTACGTCACTAAATTCCGGTGCAGAGCTTCAAATGTTAGCCATGCTCGGCACCTACGGCCATTGAGTAGTGATGGTTCTTTAACGTGCCGACATCTACTGTGACACGGGGCCTGTGTGAAACCCAAAGACAGAAAATTTACCTTCCAGCTGAACTCAAGACCTCATGAACAAGAGCCGAGCTCGCTACCGACTGTACCAGGCGGGGTCTACATTGTATGAAGCAAGCACGGCATTGAGTCAGGATTAAGGGATGCGATTAATTATTACTTACTTTGGTTACAGTTGTGATTCATCCATCCATCTTGACATCCTCCATCACAAGTACCATTGATATTATTACATATCGTTCTGTTACAGTGCTGGCTACAGCTTTCTTTACAGTCTTGTCCAAACGTGCCGTTACTACATGCTTTCAAAGAAAGATATATTAAACTGTCATGGCATAACAATTATCGAGTTTATAGTTCGGATATATCACAAATGTATAAAAAGAAATTTGGCATCATGGAAATATACTGTATTTATGAAAAAAATGTATCGCATGTGCTATTTTATCTAAAGATATAGATTTTTGAGGAAACTGATAAACATTACGAATTTTGATACCATTGTTGTAACAAAGTAAATATGAAGAAAGTTGATTAATTAACGATAACCGATCACACTGCATCACTAAGTGTAATACGTTCTGTTGATATTTGCAATATAACCTGTGCGGTTTGATACTTACTTTCGTTGCAGAAAATCCCTTTCCACCCCTGGGTACAGCCATTTGGACAAGTTCCATTGATACGGTTACATGCATCCGCATTGCAATTTCCACATTGATATGAACAGTTTAAACCAAATGTACCAATGTCACACTCTGAAAATATAAGAATGCGGCTGTTAAGTGAACTTGTAAATAACTGTAATTGTGAATGAATGCGATTTAAGAAAGGGTGTCCTCCTAGAGTCGCCCGAAGGCACTAAAATGTATTCAAAAATAATATTTAGTATTGTGGCATGTTAAATTGTTTTAGATTTAAGTTAAAATATTTTATTATGTTTTGTATGTATTTATGTTTCTTTTAGTTTTTCATGTTAAATGAACTAAATATTCAGTCAAGCTTTTTAAGATGCTTAAAACGAAATACCAATTTGCTAAAACTTTAAGAGTCAAATCGGTGTTTATATACATTGTGAGTTTACTCTGAATTTGTAATAGTAAACAGTGGTTTTTATTGTAATAATTTATACACTTTCCATTCGTGATCTCTGATGATGACCAAGATTTACGATATCTTAGGAGTCATGTATCCTCATGGTACCAATTCTAATAATTCATATTCGATTAAGTGCCCAGAATTCAATAACTTAAATAATGCTTAGAGAACAAAAGAGTGCCAGCGTTTAAACCAGGCATGGTATTATTTATTTAGCATACACAGTATTGGGATTTGCATCAACTAATTGCTGAAATAAGACTTCACATGTGTAAACAATAACAATTTGTTTTTGAAATATCGTTATGTATTGATTCAACAATTAGAGGTTAGGTGAGCAGAAACACACGACACTTTTGTATGTATGTTATCAGCCGTACACTGTTGTAGTAAACATATTCCTCAGATCGGATAACTTCATTTGGCTTGAACAGTAGTCCTAACATGTTGGAGATGTTAATTTATGTTCTAAATATTTGACATCATAATTAAATTAAAAATCTTATTAAGCAAAATATGTCATGCTTCTGAAATCGGAGAGACTTCTGCATTTGTAAAGCAACGAGTTGCGGTCACTTTTAAGACATTACTTTGGGTCCTATTTTCTAAAAAGTGTAATACTAGAAATTTTATTTAAAAATAATATAAAATTCAGCATAAAACAATGAATACATATGTACAGCTTACTATTTTCAATTTGGTTAGATCATCATAATACATATTTGCAATTTATTCCACTCTTTCTGCTGTTGTCTTGACAGATGTGAATTAAGTAAATTAGAATCTACAATTTCATCAAACTGCAAATTCAAAAATTCAATGTCTTAACGTACAATGGATACTCTGGTCCTTGTAAGCCATTATTCTTCTTATACAATTATTTAGAAAGAAAAACAAATATTTACGTTGTGTCCTATTTATGTATGCATATACATTTTCAAGCCAAAAGGTACTACATCAGAATGTATGGTGAGGTCTTTGAATAAAAGATAAATAAACTCTAACTTTGCAAACATTTCTAGAAATCAAAGGCTCGTCAAATGTTATTTTCGGGTACGGTGCAACCACATCGCATAATGCTCTGACAACATGTTTTCGATTTTGCATCCAATGTGTTGTCATTTTTCTGTGCTCGTTGCACTTCGAGATAACTCGAGTAATAAATGACGATATGAAAGGGGTTTTCGCAATTTTAGAAGTTCGTAAGCTATTTTCTGAAATCGTTTTGTTTACATTTTGTTGAACGTTTTAGGACTGAACTTACATTCATCTATGGAGTTTTTAACAGATAAAATTCTTTATACGGTAAAATCAATTCAAATAACATAAGAAGCCAAAGTTTTTCATTTTGTTTTTAAATAATTCAGAATTTACGGTCAAATCAACAGAAATAATACCCCCCCCCCCCCCCCCCCCCCACCCCCCCCCCCCCCCCCCCCCCCCCCCCCCCCCCCCCCCCCCCCCCCCCCAAAATTGAATCCTCAATAATAATCTGCTTATACGGTTTTACTAATTTCGTCTGTATGCGTTAAAAAATAGGCGTTTTCACTGTAAGAACGGGACAATTTTTCTTTGTTTTCGATTTATCTTACTGGGTTTAACATTCTCATTTAATACGTTCACTGTTACACTGTGGCATGTATTGTATTTGTAGGGATAAAACAATGAAGCTGCGACTGACATAACGCATATAAGCTGGAAGATTGTAACAAACTCAGTTTAGGTTACGGTGGAATGACAACAAGATAATTTAAACTTTTGGCATGCAGCCTCCCGTGGATAATTGTGTGTATTTGTAACTTGTAGTATTGTTGCTTTTGTATGTAAAACAATACGTTTAAGTGTAGATGAAACAGCACGAAATTAAGAGTTGGCCGTGTTGTTTAATTTGCTTAAGACATCCGCTAGACAAAATCGAAAGGTTCATATGAATTCAGATAGCATTCAGGTTAAGTTTCAAATACTGAAATGAACACAGAAACCATTTTGTTGAGCTTGCAATAAACAATGATCAATTAATTACGTACTGTCATGACACGTAAATCCTCTGTGACCCGGAGCACACCCGTCATCACACCCTCCGTGAGCTTTGTTACAGTGATCACCATACAGACAGTTACCACTACAGTTGTCACTACAGGAGTCACCGTATCTTCCGTTTTCACAACCTTAGGGTAATATGATATATTACTGTACTATTCCAATCAACTACATAAACAATTAATCATTTAGAAAAAAAGTAAATTCTGTACCATGAACTCAATACAATCATATGCTAAACAATCACTTCCGAAAGTAAGTTGATTTCATGGGTTAACATAATTAGAACTCAATAAATTTTCATATCTAAAATATGCACATCACAAAGTTCAATTTTGACGAATTATAGTTAAGACACACCGATTTTGTTTCTAGTTCTTGGGAACTTTAAATTATGGTACGAACGATAGAAATTTTATTTTTAATTTTACAATTCTTAAAAATTAAAATCAAGGCAAGAACATTGTACAATCAAGCATTTTTTAAATATAAAAATACAAATAAAAGGATTTTTGTAAAAACAAACTATAGTAAAATAACTGAAATTACATCAATGGTATTGCATGTGAAACTCACTAATGGTGTATAATCTGTTTGCTCTCCGTTAAGACTGGGGTTTTCTTAGATTTCTTAAATTTCACTTAATCTTCAAAGCTGAATTCTACAGCAATGTTTTTAATATTACCATACATAACTGAATTGTGAATATGCAAATTTTTAGTTTGATAACAAATTTTTTACCCATTAATTTAATACAAAATTGTGTAAAAGTTTCTGTGGGTAAATGCAGCGTTGATAAAACAGCACCCATAATTATTTCTGATTCATGCATAAGTAGGTTGTATGCAAATCATAAACTGCCAGGCTGCTGACAGAGACAGGACTCGAATTATAAACAACTGAACAGTGTAGTAGATGTATGCACATCAATCAGATTTTTTTCAGACACATAAAATGTATAAAGGGGATGTTCGCCGATAACAATGAAAATAAAGTGTCAACTTATTATAGCAATAGTAGCATATACTGGCCTGCTGACAGAGACAGTAATCGAATTATAAACAATTATAAACTCAACATTGTAACATATCTTTGCAGTTTATGGGGTTGAATATTATTATCCATGATCTGAATCCAGATATATATATATGTATATATATATATATATATATATATATATATATTTTTTTTTTTTTTTTTTTTTTCTGATACTATGCATATCTTTCTGTTGATAATTGGATGCTTAATACTCGTGTTGGTTAGATTACTTTGATCACATACAGCACAGATACTAAATGAGCTTTGGACCAATCGGAAACATATGGCCTATAGTATAAATTATTAGAAAAAAAAATGGGAACTGCAAACCCGAATCTTGAGAAAAATCACTCGAACACCCTGGAGGTGATGTGTGGTAAAACAAAAAATAATTTTATTTTCGATTTACTGAAAATTAGGTGTGGAGATCCTCAACGAATTACAAATCAAATTTCTGTGGCCTTATCCATTAAATAGATATCCATATACACAGTACTGTATGTGGTATAAGTAAAAACAACGTTCACAATCTGGCATACGTTTGTCATTTGTTACCATATATTATAATCTGAATATGGTATTCAATTTACAGAACATAAAACTAAGATATTTCAGAAACAATGAAGAAGAAATAAAGAAAATAAATGAATAACGTATGCATACTTAGAACCTGAACTTCACATAGATCAATTTTCGTACAAAATATTTTGTAAAAAGGATTTGGATTCCAAGTGCAAGTTGCGTTCCTCTGTTTATACACAGTAACAAAACGTCCAGTAGCGTTACAGGGAACAGTAAGTATATCACTAGGTCCAGGGTTTGTATGTTGTCCATTGTTGTGTAGATAACATCGTGTTCCTATCCACCAATTTAATGTATCAGCGACGTATATAGAGAAACCGGATAACCGATATGTTAATGACACTGTTGCTGAAATAATGCATTTCTGTACAGTTTAATGGAAAGTGAGGGAGCTACAAAACTCATTCTGTCTAATACATGTATATTTAAGATGACCAACAGCGTTAACATATCATTGTATAACATATAATAAATCGGGCACAATAGAAAACAAGTGCACCTTAAAGACACAATAGACGCTTGTCATGTTTGTCTTTAAAAATAATATAGAAACTTAAATGAGTGGCATTCCCGATGGGGGCAGTTATATTCTGCAAAGTGACCTTGACATCAGAGGTCGTGACATACCACATTCACATAAGGATATGGAGGCCAGATTAACGAATAAAGTGTTAAACAGATAAAAGTCCTGCCGAATAAAAAATCCATCTAAGCCAACGTGACTTTGATACCATGGCAAATTATAGAAACGAAAGATTCTGACAAAAGTGAATTTAGTCAAGACGGGATACTCACGGTCATCACTCTTACGGTAATATATCTTGACGCTATTCAAAACATACACGTCACCCAGATCTACACGCCACCACGCTTGTTTATGGAAATTATCTGACGTAACGGCACAAGATCCCTGTGTTACTTTCTGACTAACATCACCGTCAACAGCTTTATCAGCCGTCCACTTGTAGCTGTATTGACTGGAGGACATGTCCGCTATCTTGTTGACTGACAGGTTGACTGTAATATAGAGCAAGCAGTCAGATTTAAACTTGGAGTAAATTACTGTCCGGAATTATGAATCATCATCCTGATGCAGCTCTCTAGTGGTTCTCAAAGAAGTTATTTCAAGATTTATTTTCATTTTCTACGATGTACAGTTAATTAGATTTTACAATGGAATAGCAAATACTCACCAAAAGAAAAAATTACACTGTTCTCACAGAAGTTATTTTAAGATTTATTTTCATTTTCTACGATGTACAGTTAATTAGATTTTACAATGGAATAACAAGTACTCACCAAAAGAAAAAACATACTGTAGCAATTGAAGTAGTAAAAATAACCTCAAAATCATCCCATCTCCCATTTCGCGTTAACATGATCAGTCCTTCAATAAAACAAAATATGCCATTGCCAAACGCGCATAATATATATGTAAACATGTATACAGATATAAAAAAAAGTCTTTATTAGCAACAATCCAAACATACAAAGAAAAACTCTAAAAACAGTACTAGGTGCTAGAAATCGTGAAATCCTTTTCAATTAAAGGAAAACATCCGAAGCGAACGTTGCTGTAAATGTATACAACAGTGGAAATAAATAATCAAATATAAAGTATCAGTGAACAAAAATGAAATGTTGATTGCAATCTGTTTCGCAAGGATTTCAGTACAAACCCAAACAAAAAGGCCACGCAATTTTAGTGGTAAGGCCAAAAATTGAGAAGACCAAGTACATACATTAATGAAATCTACCTTGCTGGATATAAATTATGTAATAGAATTATCTCAACGATTTTTAAAATTCCATTTCATTTTTATTGTTGTGTGTAAAAAGCACAACAGCCACGCATTTACCCTTATTTGATTTATATGATAACAGGTAAATCCTGCATGCTTACATGAAAATAAACCATTCCCATGGATGGATTACATCTGGGCGTAGATATGTTAACGAGAAAGCCGAGTGTGAAAATTATATACACTTTTCGGTTTGAACTGCATTACATTTTTGTCTGCTCATATTGGCAGTGTGTGTGTGTGTGCGTGCGTGCGTGCGTGCGAGCGTGCGTGCGTGCGTGCGCGTGCGTGTGTGTGTGTGTGTGTGTGTGTGTGTGTGTGTGTGTGTGTGTGTGTTTGTGTGTTGTGTGTGTGTGTGTGTGGTGTGTGTGTGTGTGTGTGTGTGTGTGTGTGTGTGTGTGTGTGTGTGTGTGTGTGTGTGTGTGTGTGTGAACGCTATAAATGTTTTAAATTATCATACAATAGAGAGAAACAACTTGGCAGTTTCGGGAAGTAAAAGTGACATGTTTTCGTATATAATTTTAAACAACAAAACATCGAAATAACCAAAATTGAATATAATCATCCGTATGTTAATCAAAATATTACACCACCCCGTCATCTTATGTTACATTTGATGAACATTACACTAGATACAAAGAATCTAAAGAGAACGTCAAAACATCTAGATGAGTTTGTAATTGAACTACGTTAAGTTAAAAATAGTTTAATGTCCACCCTGTACATCCATGGTCGATAAATTATGGTTTTGTGCTGTATTCCTATCGAGCATGTTCAAGAATGAATACTAAAAACAGGTATTTATCTTCCGTGTTGATATCACAACAACAAGAATCAATTCATGAATAGGTGTGGTTTACCTTTACATCTATTCAAATATTACATTCAAAGTTTAAGTATTTTAAAGTGTATAACTAACAACAGTACATAGGATCGCATGTGCACAGTCATAATCACTGGTATGGATATATACACACATCTATTATCTATAGATTAACATACAGGGCATATTCTCATATACACAATTTCATATATCTTATCACAAGTTACTATTTTAAACATTCACAGACTTTTTCCGATGTAAAAATGTTTCATGGAGATCGGTTTCTTTTTCAGAATTTGGAACCAAGACGATCGTTTTTGTCAACAAGACTTCATCATTTGAGCTCAAATTTAATATCAATGTATATCTACATGCGAAAGAACGGTTTGCATACTACACTGCAAAACGGCCTACAATTGCTCAGTATTCGATGTCAGTAAATTTGCTTTTCTTACAAATGTTGTGTTTCTTTGTTGGTGTTTTACGCCAGTTTCAATAGAATTTCGGTTATACAGTGGCGGCATCTAGCTGATGCATTCTACACAGTCTTACCTATGCAAGGATTTAATCCTTTGCAGTGAAGGATCTTTAACGCCAAAGCCAAACTTTGACACGATCTCTCGTTGAAAAATCGAGCGCGCTACCGACTCTGCATTGTGATTCTAAATTGTTTGTAATAAAGCATGTATTCAATAGGCCCAGAGCAGTTTTTATTTCACCACATACATTACTGATACATAAATCATATTGTAGGTATGTATTGTTATATTTCAAAACTAATAATACGGATACGGAAAACATGCATTTGATATTGTTTTTGGATGTTGACCTTGAACTTTTAACTTAATATTAACGATAAATATAGTCTTTGTGTTTGTAAACGTAAAATAGCTTCGACTTCTTATGTTTCACTGTAATACGTAATATATAACTATATACAAAAAAGAGCCGGTCTGGCTCAGTCGGTAACGCGCTCGACTCTGGATCGTGAAGTCGTGAGTTGGAGTCCCGTGGCGGCAGGTTGGTATCCTGTCTTTTGGATGAGAAAGTAAAATGTGAGGTCCCGTGTCACAGTAGGCGTAATCACGTTAAAAACCCTCATTGCTATGTTCATTGTCTCTGTCACTGATTCTTGTTTCATGTTGATTCCTGTATCTCGAGTGTTGACATCGATGTTTATATATTATTATATAAAACTGATAAACTTTTCATGATAAAATCGATCTTCGACAATTGGTAAATTGCGATGGGAATAGTACATTTGTTCCCATCTATTGACCAGTAGCAAGAACGTACTGACAAATTTCCAGCAAGAAGAATTATGGAACTGGAAAACATCGAGAATGAAAATAAAAGGGTCGTTGAATATTAAACAAGAAACACAAACTCCTGGAGACGTCACTTGTTTCGAGAATGATTATCCACTAAATGAGAGAGAGAGAGAGAGAGAGAGAGAGAGAGAGAGAGAGAGAGAGAGAGAGAGAGAGAGAGGAGATAGAGAGAGAGAGAGAGATGAGAGAGAGAGAGAGGGAGAGAGAGAGAGAAGAGAGAGACAGAGAGAGAGACAGAGAAAGAGAGAGAGAGAGAGAGACAGAGAGAGAGAGAGAGAGAAGAGTAGAAGAGAGAGAGAGATCGAGAGGAGAGAGAGAGGGGAGAGAGAGAGAGAGACGAGAGAGAGAGTGAGAGGAGAGAGAGAGAGAGAGAGAGAGAGAGAGAGAGAGAGAGAGAGAGAGAGAGAGATAATCCATCAAAATGTACCCGGGAACATCGGCCTTCCGCAAGTTAACTTATCAATTGTAGATCATTTTGATGACGTCAGAGTAACATAACACTTTAATAAGGGGCGGGTCGAGTGTCATTTGTTAAACTGAAAGACTGGAACTAGACAAGTACATACATATATACATACTTACATACCTACCTCCCTACCTACCTACTTACCTACCTACTTCCTGCACACACACATACATACATACATACATAGATACATACATACATACATACATACATACATACATGCATAGATACATACATACATACATACTTACATACATACATTCATACATACATACATACATACATACATACATACATACATACATACATACAATATACATACATACATACATAAACACATACATACATACATACATACATGCATACATACATACATACATAAATACATACATACATACATACATACATACATACATACATACATACATACATACATACATACATACATACATACATACATACATACATACATACATACGTACGTGCATGCATGCATGCATGCATACATACATATATACATTCATACATGAAACTGATAAACTTCTGGCTAATATAAGCATAAATCAGAATACTGTCTCAGAAAAAGTTGTTGAGAACCATGTAAATGATATTGTGAAATCCTTGTTAAAAATAAGCCTGTCAAGTATATGTATTCCCTACTGGTTCTTTTCGTACATATCTCAAACCATATTGGAAACAGTCTGGCTTAAATAACTATCATTTTGAAATGCTATCTGCTAAAAGAAACTGGATATCTAATGGCAAACCAAGAAATGCTGAATCTGTAACACATCTCACAAGACAGGCTTTACCTTGGAGACTATGAAATTGAATATAAAAATGATACTATAAATGCAGGAACAATAATTCAAAATAATACAAAAGTTTATGGCACGTAGATCATTGCTAAACATTGATATAATTATATGATAGACGACACAAGTGATTTATTATGAAATTGAAGACATTATCTCATGTAAATACGTTACTATTTAAAACTTCATTCAATTTGTTTATTATTTTTCATTTAAATCTTCAGTTATGGAGGAAATAAAGATATTCAATTCAATTCAATTCAATACATACATACATACATACATACATACATACATACATACATTACATACATACATACATACATACATACATACATACATACATGCATACATACATACGTACGTACATACATGCATGCATGCATACATACATACATACATGCATACATACATACAGACATACGCACATATATACATAGATACATACATACATACACACATACATACATGCATACTTACATACATACATAACATACAAACATACATACATACATACATACATACATACATACATACATACATACATACATACAAACAATCACATAACATACATACATACATACATACATACACACATTGCATACATGCATACATACATATATACATACATACATACATACATACATATATACATACATACATACATACATACATACAGACATACATACATTCATACACACGTACACCCATACACCCATACACGCATACATACATGCATACATACATGCATACACGCATACATACATACATACATACATACACATATACATACACACATACATATATACATACATAAATACATACATACATACATACATACATACATACATTAACATATATGCATGCATGTATGCATACATACATACACACATACATACATACATGCATACATGCATACATGCATGCATGCATGCATACACACATACATACATACATACATACATACATACATACATACATACATACATACATACATACATGTTGGCAAAAGACAAAAAGGAAAATAAAATGCACACCAAAATGAATTGAAAATATCTCAAAAGGAAAACAGACCATTTTAAGAAAATTTTCAACGAAAAAAAAAGTATTTCCCATAGAAAATATGTTTTACACATATATTACCTCTAGCGAAAAAAATAATCAAAATAAGGTAAGATAATTTAACAGAGTAGTCAGTAATCTGGAATGTGACACAATTTCACGACCCTTGAATCTTCAAACTGGAAGAAAATAAGAATTCTAGCACTTTTAAGGAAATAAACACAAAACATTACTATTTTTTACAAAATATATCTACATGTAATCTATCGTGACGTAATGTGCTATCGATATAAACGATGTTGGAGTTGTTTTTTGATCGGCTGCTTCTGTACAGATTCAGAACATGAGATGTCAAAGGTCAACTTTGTGTCAAAGGTCAACTTTGTGTAGAGATAGACGACTGTTATTCTGGTGATAAAGGATTTCCAACTCAATTTATTTGTTAACAACATTTTATAATACACGGACTATTTCTGACTTACCTTACTTTACTGAGATACCGTGCACATACAGTTCTTTAGTAAATTGTAGAGAGCATTGCTAATACACGCTTGCTTTTTTTCTTGGTTTGATTTGATTGATTTGATTTTTTTGTTTTACGCCATACTCAACAACATTTCAGTCATATAATGGCGTCCAGGTTTTATTGGTGGAGGAGAAACCCCGGTTACCCGGGTAAAGACCACCGACCTTCCACAAGAAAACTGGCAAACTTTTTTCTTGGTAAATTGTAATACGCACGTTGTAAATGTGGAATATCACGTTCGTTTCTCAGTGAAAGCAGCGACGGAAACAACTACAGGAAACGGATTGAATGAACAGACCCGAATAAACTTCCATGTGTATTGAATCTGGGTCAAATCAGTAACATGTGTTTAGGGCACGTGTGTTGGTGGTTTTTTTTCGCGTGCTTTGAAAGATCAATAGTTTAGATAACAAAATATGCAATCAAAAGTATAGGTTGCTGTTGCATTCTACTTCGAGGTTTCGATTATTTTCAATTTGAAAGTATTCCGAACCATAATGATACATTATATTCTCATCTGACCTCTCCCCCCTTAAATTTTCAACCGTCAACTTTATAATTTGCAAAGTACTACTAAGATTCAGGTATCTTTTTATCACTTTTATTTCACTTAATAATGACAAAACTATATTTTTTATATATAATGACCAATTAGACAGTTTCCGATCCGCAAAAAAATTGGTTTCAAAACGCATCAAAAAATAATTTTCTGATATTAAAAATAAACAACCTTGAATTATGTATACGTTATCAAAGTCCAGCTCGTTTTATATCAATGGCTTAGATACTCGATTACAGATCAAAATAAAATGATATTCTATCAGAATTCATGTTCGAATGATCAGGAAACTGCAATCGACAATAATTTGAAAATGTTAAGAAATTGTGTGCTACAAACACATCTATTTGTCCATTAAGTTTTGTTTCAGTTATTAGCTAATTAATAAATATTTATATAAAAAACAAAGCTATCGCGGTGTTAACACACAAAGATTCCGTCAAGAAAGCATCTCACCGATCCCCTCTCTCTCTCTCTCTCTCTCTCTCTCTCTCTCTCTCTCTCTCTCTCTTCTCTCTCTCTCGACTCTCCTCTCTCTCTCTCTCTCTCTCTCTCTCTCTCTCTCCTCTCTCTCTACTCTCTCTCTCTCTCTCTCTCTCGTCTCATCTCTCGCTCTACCGAGTCTCTCTCTCTCTCACACTCTCTCTCACACACACACACATATATATATAAATATATATATATATATATATAGTATATATTTTTATATATATATATATATAACGTGACACAAGTGTATAATGTATTGTTTTTGTTTTCATTACAAAACCTCATCTTATCACAAAAGCTCAGTATTTGTATTATGGGACTTCTCTTACCCTGTTAAGTGACACTCGTACGTATTTGACTCAGTGTAGGTGTCGACATATTAAGATCCTCATATGTCACTCTGCTGCTTGACTGTGTGACTGATTCTGGACACATATCATTATTATTCTGATTTAAATTCATGTTTGAGAATTGTACGCTTCCCTGTTCCTCGCCGATAGTATTAGAACGGATAGAGTTCGTTACATTCAGAGGAGATTGATTCCTCCGTTGAAGACACATAATTGACAGAGCTACACTGAGAAATATTATGATTACTCCGAATGTTACAGTAATGGCGATCATGATGGCACTTTTATCTTCGCCTGGTGTCTGTTCATCTAAAGTAAATGAGTATTTCAAACCAGTATTACAGTAAATTTCACAATGTGGATTTTTGTAACTTGCAACAGATACGTAAATGATGCATTTAAATGGATAAACATTCGTGTTTACCGAATATATCAATAACACATTCAAATGGGTCTCATTATATGTAAAAACAACGATACAAGTTCGATTTGTAATCATTCAAATACGAGTCATAAACGCGGTCTATCGACACAATGTTCAAGAACCAACTTTAATTTGAACTCTTAATCATTTATCAATCTTTACTTTACAATATAAACAATTAGTTTCTATATTATCGAAAACAGGAGACTTTCACGATGATGGCGTGTTTTTTGTATATAACTTTTATATATGTACAGTTTTCCATAAGATCCAAAATTGCCATATAATACGCCATGTAACATATAAAAGGCAAACACAAATGGCATTAATAAGTACAAGTGTACTTACGGATGTTACAAAATGTTCCGCTATGGCCGTAAATACAGTGAGACTGACACGCGCCATTAGTTATGTTACATGTGTAATTCTGACAGTTGAAACATGTCGCCTGGCAGTTCCGTCCATAGTTTCCACTTTCGCATTCTATAAGCAGAAATAAAGCATATATATTAAAGGTTGTACTCATTGTGTCACATTAGTTCTAATCATTTATGTCACATTTATATTTTAAAACGTGCATGTAATACTAATAATAATTATAATAATAATAATAATAATAATAATAATAATAATAATAATAATAATAATAATAATAATAATAATAATAATAATAATAAATATTATTATTATTATTATTAATATTATAATTATTATTATTATAATAATATTCTGTAAAACTTACGTTGATCACAATGGCGTCCTTTCCATCCTTCTGAACATCCTCCCAAACTGTAGCCATTGTCAACGTCTACACGCTAACGTATTAATAAAGTTTTCACTACAATTATAGCTGCAATTAATTCCATACCTTCCAACAGGACAAGCTGAAATAAATATATCAGTTGTTCTTATGTCATAGTAGGCCATTCTTAAAGAAAAAAATCCGAGGACTGGCACTGTGCAAAGGTAAACTGTCCATAACATATGTCATTTGACCAACAAAACAATAACTCGAACAATATATATCGTCATATCCAATATTCAGAAACATCCGGTAATCAGGCGCAATCGTTGATCATTAAGGGAAGATTATGAGGAACATCATCATTGGACAATTCCCAAAACTATTAAACATCACTCAAATGACAGAGCATTAGCCCCAACAAGGACACCGGTCTTGCAGATTAACAGATTTAAAGCTTTGCGGATTAGATCTTTGAGCAGTGCCAAACTGATATGTTTTAATCAATCAGCGTCACTCTACGCTAAGTCCAACACAGCAAAACGGCCCCATGTACTTTTTTAGAACTGTACTATATTCACTTAAAACAAAAATATGCGACAAATATTTCTCGGAAACTTTTTGTGAGCCTAAAGCGACCAACATGGTATACGATATACGTGGATTTATTTCTCCTTTATTTTGATTTGAGATTTGATATTTTGGAATCAGGGCGGGCGTGACAACAGAAGATACTTACACCTCCATGGCACCATGATATCACCTCTGAATTTCCAGAGGTCCGAGTTTTGTTCATCCATATTTAATGCACCGGAATATATAATCAAATAAACATTGTAAACTGGATTCATTTCTTTTCGTCAAAGCAACATTGTATAAAGGATGGCATTTAGTCAAGTTCCAAATTATACGATTAACTATGGAAAACTTCAGTTACAGTTGTGATTCATCCTGGCATCCCACATCGAAAGTGACCGCACCCCCCCCCCCCCCAACCTGTGCTACAGTCCTGGCGACAGGTTTGTTTACAGTCCTGTATAAAAGTGCCATGACTGCACGCTTTTGCAGGAAAATACATCGAAGTGGGATTGTATAGCGATTATCCAGTTTATAGTTAGGATATATCATATATGTAAAGAAAAAAGTTTGTTATTAGAGAAATACATTGTATTTATCTGGAAATGAAAAAAAAATCAAATGTACTATTATTTCTATGATTTTTATTACGTAATAAATTGTTGATGGTGAAGACATGGCTAAAAACATGCATGTATGTAAATAAATATGTACTCATGGATATATACTGCATTTGTCATGAAGTAATGCATTAATCAGAAGTCAGAAGTTCTATTGACTTAAAGATATATTGTAATATTAACTTGCGGTTTGATAATTACTTTCGTTGCAGAGAATCCCTTTCCATCCCGGGGCACAGCCATTTGGACAAGTTCCATCGATATGGTTACATGCGTCCGCATTGCAATTTCCACATTGATATGAACAGTTTAAACCAAATGTACCATTTTCACACTCTGAAAATATAAGAATGCGAGACTGTAAAGGGAACTTGGTAAATAACTGTAATTGTGAATTGTGAGTTAAGAAAGGCTGTAGGGTTTCAGATCCTCCTAGAGTCGCCCGAAGGCACTAAAGAGTGTTCTAAAATAGTTTGTAGAATTATGGCATGCCGAAATGTTTTTAATTTAAGCTAAAATTATTTTATTATTATTTTTAATTTGGTTTTTTCATGTCAAATGAACTGAATATTCAGTCAAGATGATTAGTATTCGATTTAAAACGAAACAACGTCTGGCTAAAACTTTAAGAGTCTTAGTAGTTATCTATCTGCATGGTGCCAATTATTAAAATGCATATTCGATGGAGTGCCCAGAATTCAACCACTTTAATAAAGATTAGAGAACCCTTAAGAGTGCCAGCGTTTAAACCAGGCATGCTATTATTTATTTAGCATACACAATATTGGAATTTGTATCAACTAATTGCTAAAATATGACTTCACATGTATAAATAATAACAATTTGTTTGCTCTTTTTTTAAATATCGTTATTTATTGATACAGCGATTAGAAGCTAGGCAGAAATACAAGGAGAAGCTGTGCATCGCAGTGTTTTACACTGTTCTGGTAAACATATTCCTCAGATTGGATAACTTCAGTGGGTTTTAACAGTAGTCCTAACTTTTTAGAGATGCTAATTTGTCATAATTCGGGACTCTTTTTATGTTCTAAACATTTGACAATCGGAGAGACCCCCACATTTGTGAGGCAGCGAGTTGTACTCCCTTTTAAGACATTACTTTTGTAAAAAATGTAATACTAGAAATTTAATTTATAAAAGAAAATACACATTCGGAATAAAACAATTTACAAACATGTACAGCTGAATCTACAAGTTCAACGAACTGCAAATTCAAAGTACTAATGACTAAACCTACAGTGGATACACTGGTCATTTTAAGCCACTATTCACATCCAATTGTTTAGCAAGAAAAATATATCTTTACATTCTGTCCGATTGGTGTATGCTCATACATTTTCAAGCCAAAAGGTGCTACATCAGAATATATGGTGACATGGTCTTTAAATAAAGGTTAAATAAACTCTGAATTTCTAGAAATTAACAGCTCGTCAAATGTTAATTTCGGGTACGGTGCAACCACATCGTACAATGCTCTGACAAAATGTTTTCGATTTTGCATTCATTCTGTTGTCACGGTTGTGTGCTCGTTGCACTTCGAGATAACTCGAGTAATAAATGACAATGTGAAAGGAATTTTTGCAATTTTAGAATGGTGTTTGTTAGATATTTTCTGAAATCGTGTTGTTTTCATTTTGTTGAAAGTTTTAGGACTGAACTTACATTCATCTACGGAATTTTAATAGATAAAATTCACTATACGGTGAAATCAATTCAAATGACAAAATAAGCATACGCTTTTCACTTTGATATTAAGTAGGAATTAAACTCTACCCGAATAACGCTGAGTGCGTACGAATGCATTCAGTTAAAAATGGCGTAAGTTTATTGTGCCTTCTGACGTCATTAGGTTGTAACGTCATAACCATACAAATGTTTGAGTCAGTTGTTGTATACCTCCTTACATAATTCTGAATTGACGGTCAGGTCAACGCAAATAATGCCAACATTGAATCTTCAATAATAATCTGCTTATATGGTATCAATGATTCCGTCTCTATGCGTTAAGAAAAAGCTGTTATCGCTGTAAAGATGGGACAAAAACTTGGTTTAAACATTTGCATCTAATACTTTCACAGTTAAACTGTGGCAACCATTGGTTGTAGGTATAAAACATGAAAAAGCTACTGACATACAGCGTATAATTTGGGAAATTGTCACAAAATCAGTTTTAGTTACGGTCGGTTGACATCGCGATGATTTAAATATTTGGCATGGAGCCTCCCCTGGATAATTTTATGTATTTGTAACTTGTAGTATTATTGTTGTTGTGTGGGAAAAAATACGTTTACGAATAGATGAAACAACACTCAATTAAGAGTTGGGTGTATTGTTTTATTTTCTTAAGACATCCGGTGGACAAAATCGAAAGGTCCTTATGAATTAGCATTCGTGTTTAGTAATAAATACTAAAATGAACACATAAACCGTTTTGTTGAGCTTGCAATTAACAATCATCAATTAATTACGCACTGTCATGACACGCAAATCCTCTGTAACCCGGAGCACACCCGTCTTCACATCCTCCGTGAGTTTTGTTACAGTGAACACCATTAAGACAGTTGCCACTACAGTTGTTCTTACAGGATTCACCGTATCTTCCGTTTTCACAACCTTCGGGTAATGTAATATATAACTTTACAATTCCAATTAACTGCATAAACAATTTATAGAAGTGTCAAGGTCTGCAATGACATTGCAATTATAGAACATTTTAGACTTTTTAGTTCTTAAGGCATATAGGCCTATTTCAAATTGCATTGTGAATAGGTTGACACCAGGAACCAACCCTGAAGATTCATGAATAAATATCCTCTACCATCAAAAAATCTGATTTAAAACACAAAAGAGAGACTTATTTCAGAAGTTGTAATGAAAAGGAAAAACACATAAGTTTTTTTTTCATAATGTTTAAATAAAAGTAGAATGATATCAAATTTAAATGAAATGCGGTCAGGGCTGACTTTGGGGTAGCCATTGTAACCGTTAATTGTTTTCATGAACTAGCAACAGAGTCTACATGTTGGTTTCGCAATATTCTCAAAATTCAACATAGACAGAACAAAAGGCCATGTGAAATTTGCCACAAAAACCTGTGTACATACACAGGAAGGCAAATATATGAGAGAATAAAAGAAAATTTTAGATCATCACATAAATCCATTGCATTTTAATTTAGATATTGGTGAAGCTAAACTGACTTTATCAGTTTATGTTTTCAGGCTATATAAATATGTCGGATAGCCATACGTATGTACCAAATTCATGAATCAGATATTTTGACTGTATCAGATTTTTTCAGCTGCATAAAATGTATAAAGGAGACATTGGCCAATAACACTGAAAATAAATTGTCAATTTATTATAGCAACAGTAGCACATACCGGGGTTCTGACAGAGATAGTAATCGAATTATAAACAATGACAATTATAAAGTCAACATTGTAACAGATCTATGCAGTTTATCGGGTTGAATATTATTATCCATGATCTGAATCCAGAAATATTTTTTTATGATACTATGCATATCTTTCTGGATGCTTAATACTCGTGTTGGTTTGATTACTTTGATGATATACAGCAAATTTGCCATTTGTTACTATATATTATAATCTGAATATGATATTCAATTACAAAACATAATGCTAAGATATTTCAGAAAAAACGAAGAATAAATAAATAAGAACATAAATAAATAACGTATGCATACTTAGAACCTGAACTTCACATAGTTCAATTTTAGTACAAAATATTTTATAAAAAGGATTTGGATTCCTCTGTTTATACACAGCAACATAACGTCCAGTAGCGTTACAGGGAACAGTAAGTATATCACTGGGTCCGGGGTTTGTATGGTTTTCGTTGTTGTGTATATAACATCGTGTTCCTATCCACCAGTTTAATGTATCAGCCACGTATATAGAGAAACCGGATAACCTATATGTCAATGATTCTGTTGCTGAAACAATGCATATGTGTAAGGTATAATGAAAAGTGAGGAAGCTACAATTTTCGAACTCATTCTAATACATGTATATTTAAGATGATCAACATCGTTAACAAATCATTGTATAACAAATAATAAAGCAGGCATAATAGAAAACGAGTGCGCTTAAAAGACACAATGTACGATTATCATGTTTGGCTTTAAAATACTATAGGAACTTAAATGAGTGGTGTTCCCGATGTGGGCAGTGATATTCTGCAAAGTGACCTTGACATCAGAGGTCGTCACATACCACATTCACATAAGGATATGGAGGCCAGATTGATGAATAAAGTGTTAAACAGATAAAAGTCCTGCCGAATAAAAAAATCATCTAAGCCAACATGACTTTGATGCCATGGCAAATTAAATAAACGAAAGATTCTAACAGAAGTGAATGTAGTCAAGGCGGGATACTCACGGTCATCACTCTCTTTACGGTAATATATCTTGACGCTATTCAAAACATAGACTTCACCAAGATCAACGCGCCACCATGCATTTTTGTGGAAATTATCTGACGTAACGGCACAAGATCCCTGTGTGATACTTCTGACTAAACATCACCGTACGACAGCTTTATCAGCCAGCCACTTGTCGCTGTATTGACTGGAGGACATGTCTGCTGTCTTGTTTAATGACAGGTTGACTGTAATGTAGAGCAAGCAGTCAGATTTAAACTTGGAGTAAATTACTGTCCGAAATTATGAATCATCATTCTGATGTGCGTGATTCTCACAGAAGTTATCTTAAGATTTATTTTCATTTTCTACGACGAAGTCAATAATAAGACTTTACAATGGAATAGCAAATACTCACCAAAAGAAAAGACACACTGTAGCAATTGAAGTAGTAAAAATAACCTCGAAATCATCCCATCTCCCATTTCGCGTTAACATTATCAGTCCTTCAATAAAACAAAATATGTCATTGCCAAACGCGCATAATATATATGTAAACATGTATACAAATATAGAAAAAGACTTTATTAGCAACAATGCAAACATACAAAGGAAAACTCTAAGAACAGTACTAGGTGCTGGAAATTGTGAAATCCTTTTCAATTAAAGGAAATAATCCGAATTAAACGTTGCTGTAAACAGTATACAACAGCGGAAATATCGCATAGGTATAAATAATGAAATAGAAAGTATCAGTGAACAAAAAATGAAAAGTTGGTTGCAATCTGTTCCGCAAGGAGTTAAGTACAAATACAAAAAGGACACGCAGTTTTAGTAGTAAAGCCAAAACTTGCGAAGACCAAGTACATACAATAATGAAATCTACTTTGCTGGATATCAATTATGTAATAGAATTATCTCAACGATTTTTAAAATTCCATTTTTATTGTTGTGTTTAAAAAGCACAACAACCAAGCATCTACCCTCATTTGCTTTATATGAGAACAGGTAAATCCTGCATGCTTACATGAAAATAGAATAAATAAATAAAATAAAATGGATTACATCTGGGCGTACATATGTTTACGAGAAAGCCGAGTGTAAAAATGATATACACTTTTCGGTTTGGACTGCATTACATTTTTGTCTGTATATGTTGTGTGTGTGTGTGTGTGTGTGTGTGTGTGTGTGTGTGTGTGTGTGTGTGTGTGTGTGTGTGTGTGTGTGTGTATATGTGCTGTCGTGTTGTTGTGTATGTGTATGTGTGTGTGTGTACTGTGTGTGTGTGTGTGTGTGTGTGTGTGTGTGTGTGTGTGTGTGTTGTGTGTGTGTGTGTGTGTGTGTGTGTGTGTGTGTGTGTGTGTGTGCCATGTGTGTGTGTGTGTGTGTGTGAATGCCAAAAATATTCTAAGTTTACCATACAATGGGGAGAAACAACTTGGCAGTTTCTGGAAGTAAGTATCGAAATATAAAAGCAACGACAACATATACTTTTGATTGCACGTTTTGTATCTAAATATGATATTTTGCACAGAGCACTAATTGGACCCGGATATAATAATGTACATATGGCCTGGCATTTTGTAAATTAGCATCGAGACATATTGGATATATTTGGTAGTGTAGATCCTTCAACATCACTTGTCCGTATTACGCTTATTTGATATACCTACAACGGATACCGATTTTGAGCTACCACATTTATATTGCATACCTAAACATCATAAAAAACCAAATAAGCAAAGATACATAGCAGGATCCAGCAAATGCTCTACCAAACCTTTATCTTTACTCCTTACCAAGATATTAACAGCCGTTAATGAGAATCTTCAACAATACTGTACAGTTGCTTATCCCAGAAGCCGGTGTAATGTAAATCAGATGTGGATATTTAAAAATTCTAAACAGCTTTTAGAAAATTTGAAGGTGCACAATTTTTTTTCGAATTCAGAGTATCAAAACTTATGACTTCTCTACTCTTTACACAACTATTCCACATAAACAATTAAAAGAAAGACTTTTTAGCATCAAAGACTTTTTTCACTAAAGGTAGTATCCGAAAATTTAGATATCTAGTGATTGGCTATCAGGATACTTATTTCGTCAAACAGCAATCTGATTGTACACATAAATACACTAAAGCTGATATAAAAACATGCTGGAAAGTCTAATAGACAATATATTTGTAATGTTCGGAGACGTGGTCTTTCAACAAACTGTCAGCTTTCCTATGGGAACCAATTGTGCTTCTTTATTAGCCGACCTGTTTCGCTTTATTCATACGAAGCAGACTTCATTCCAGAAACTGCTGAAATCATAAGAAGAAAAAGTTAGCGGTGTCCTTTAATTTGACATTTATATATATCGACGACATTTTGTCAATTAATAATTAATAATGACAATTTTCATACATATGCCAATGCGATATATCCCAGCGAAAGCAAATAAAAACTTTACCTAGATGTTTTCATGATGTGTCGGTATGCCAAATGTCATTTCAATATGTGCACCCGCAAACGGAAACTGTTCTACGAGGAGGGCATAATAATCATTGTCAAAGAATTAAGTAATGATAAATATAACTGTTGAAACTAAATGTAAGTCTAAATGTATAGAAACAAGACCATCAGATATTAGATTTTACACTGAAAACATGAGAGGTAGTAAAATTTATACAAAATATTGCAAATGTAAAAATAAATGAAGTTATTTTTATTCATTGTACGAGTATTCAATTACTGCATATCGGGGTTTAAAACCCAAGTAATGATTGGATTCTTCTGAGGTTCACTGCAGGAGTTGTATAAATGATACACCCGTATGCTTTTAAATACCATCTAACAGACAAAAAGTCATAGATCAAGAATGTTAAATAATTTTTTCGTATATAAATTTAAACAACAAAACAACGAAATAACCAAAATTTGAGTATAATCATCCGTGTGATAATCAAAACATTACACCGCCCCGTCATCTTATGTTACATTTGATGAACATTACACTAGATACAAAGAATCTAAAGAGAACGTGAAAACATCTGATGAGTGTCTGAATACTTACCTTAAGTTGAAAATAGTTAAAAGTCCACCCTGTACATCCATGGTCGATAAATTATGGTTTTGTGCCGTATTCCTATCGAGCATGTTCAAGAATGAATATTAAAAAACAGGTATTTAACTTCCGTGTTGATATTACAAAAAGAATCAATTCATGAATAAATTTGGTTTACATTTACATCTATTCAAATATTACATTCAAAGTTTAAGTATTTTAAAGTGTATAACTGACAAACAGCACACATGATCGCATGTACACAGTCATACTCACCGGTATGAATATATAAATATATACACACATCTATCGTCCATAGATTAACATACAGGACATATTCTCATATACACAATTCCATATATTTTATCACAAGTTACTTTTTTAAACATTCATGGACTTTTTCTGAGGTAAAATGTTTCATGGAGATCGGTTTCGTATTTAGAATTTGGAACCAAGACGATCGTTTTTGTCAACATTTCACCACATACATCACTGATACATAAATCATACTGTAGGTATATATATTATATTTCAAAATTAATAATACGGATACGGAAAATATGCATTTGATTTTGTTCTCGCCTGTTAACCTTCAACTTAAACATGATTAAACGTGAAAATAATTGTAACATATGTTTTTCCATTCCATGATGGTGAAAGGATTCAAATTATCATTATAACCAAACGTTCAAAATTTCCACACTGCACTTTAAAAGGCTCTAATTAGCATAAATCAAATTTGAATTATCAGCATTAACCTATATTTTTGTTCTAAAAACTATGATTTGTGACATATTTATGGATTGGAAATATGTGAAAGTTTGCATTTAACAAACCTTATTAAAATAGCGATTGAGCCACCTCTGGCATTGATAGATATGACGTCATCAATCCAAAATAATTATTTTCAGGGTTAGGGTTATCCTAGCCATTATTGTTCTACTCAATGTTTGTATACCTGGCGCATTACTATATAAGAAATAGTCTGAAAATTATATCATTGTGAATTAAACATACATTATACATAAGGACATGTGTATATTATGGTCAACGTAAAGCTACAGAGCCTAATGTTCTTCTCAAAACTGGTTTTATGAAGAGGCAATGTCTTGATGCAGTTTTACAAGTTCTAATACATTTGGGTGCGAAGAAGACAGTGATGCTTGGTGAATCAATGTGAGGCTGAGGTTGATTTTTGTTTTCCATAAACCGTATTAAGTGACCTCTACTTAACAAAATACAAACGATCTGACACCGGGAAAGGGTTAATTTGGCATAAATCTAAGTTGTCTGCCACTGTCAGCATTGCTATCTCTCCAGAGTACAATACATGTAAAGTTCACAACTAATAATAGGACCGAGGCAGGGCAGTCGTTCAAACACAACCAAAACTTCTTCAGATGCAACATTTCCCGCACCATGTATACATGTATGCGAAAGTTCTCCTGTTTCCTTTCAGAGGGCACAACATCTCTTACCAGGTACATAGTTACCAGGTTATCTAATAAACCACCAACAAAACTGCCATATAACTGAAAAAAATGGTTGAATATGACATTAAACACCATTAACAATTAAAAAATTACACCAGTCATTTGCATAGCCATTATTCCATGTATGCCTGTTTAACTATGGATATTCTATCAACACATTCCTTGCAGCTCAGCTATCAGGATCAGTGTGACACACTATACCTGTGACCAACATATTATGGCAGCACTGGTATGTGAAAACGTATTCAAGACATTATCACTTCATTACGCCATAGT
This sequence comes from Atrina japonica, assembly GCA_030159075.1. Lineage (NCBI taxonomy): Eukaryota > Metazoa > Mollusca > Bivalvia > Pterioida > Pinnidae > Atrina > Atrina japonica. The sequence continues at coordinate 22,585 of BROG01001320.1, read as the reverse complement.
CTATAACATTTAGGGCAGAACTGGGACTGTGAAAATGTATTCAAGACATTATTACTTCATTACAACATAGTTCGATTTGTTGACGTTATATTCATTGCACAATGTCAGAGGCAGAGGTGATATTAAGGTTTATGGTTTCATTCATTATTTTATACATTTTAATTGAAAAAAATATATTGATATACGTTTATAGTTAAATAGCAAACATGTTGGATTTCTACTAGATAGAACCTTTTGCAGTGTTGAATTTTTCGTAGAGTGTTCAGCAGAGTACTCTTAAAATGATTGCGAAGAAAAAAAAAAAACATAAATATTCTTAGCATTACTGTGATACCCCATTCTCTTTTTAATTCGGAATTTTGATGATATCATTTCCACAGCACAATGTCGGGTCTTAGTATTTACTGTGATAGGCGTATTGGATTGATGACGTCATATCTATGGCACAATATGTCAAAGTTTTATCTTAGAGGATAAAGGTGACACACAGATATTTACTGCAATTTATTTTATACAATAAAAATTTAGATGAACAATGAATGTTAAACATAGGTAGGGATTAATGATACACACTAGATGAAATATATATTAAAACATCACAAATAACAAGAATCAAAAGCAGGATAAAACAACAAAAAAATCATATTGTTACTACACTGTACTGTGATAAATTTGTCATAATCGCCAAATCGCCAAACAGAAAAATAATAAATACAGCATTTTCAGCGAAGTAACATGAAACGTTAATATATTCACCAAATATATCTACATTAAGTATAACATGACATAATGTGGTTTGGATGTAAACAATTTTCTGGATATTTCATAACTGGCTGTTTCTCTTCAAATGCTGAAGCAGGGCAGACATTGCCAAATATTTACCTATATGCCTAAATGCTAATTCATAACATTTGTTTTCGTAATTGTCCCTCTCACTTATAATATATCTAGTCAAATCGGTACCCTGTGTTCAATGATGACTATTTTAGATAACAAAATCTGCAATAAAAATATAAGTTGTCGTTGCATTTATATTTGGAATTTTTACTTATTTACAGCTCGTATCCGAAAATATACATTCGCATCTGACCATTCCCTATACATTGTATACCTTCATTCCTCTAATTTGCAAAGTACTATGGATACCTATGTATCTTTTTATCTTTTAATATCACTTATTAAATGCAAAACGTTTTTGATCAATGAGACCATAGGGCTCTTTTCCCTCTCCACACAAAATGAGTTCGTCCGAAATGAGTTCGTCCATGTTATAAACAAAACAGGTGTTTCCCATAGTACGTCATGTGATTGATGTCTCTATTTAGGTCACGAAAAATTAAAATCACTTTTAACCTGCATATGCGATGTTAATGTATTTCTGATTTTTTTCGGAATAAATAGTGAAGTGTCTTTTTAAAGAAACATATATGCTAATAAAATTATCATCAATAAGTCTGATTTAATATTTCATAAATCTGGATATCTGTTAAATAATATTATTTAAACTCACTTGCTTATGTAGATATTAACTACGTAATAATGGTGTGTATGATGTAATATCATTTATTTTCTAAACCCCAAGAAGCCGGCCTGGTTCAGTCGGTAGCGCGCTCGACTGTTGAGCGTAATGTCGTGAGTTCAAGTCCAGCCGGCGGCATGTTGGTCTCCTGTTTTTTTCATACTGAGATTATAAAAACATTGGTCCCGTGTCACAGTAGGTGTCTGCACGTAAAGGAACCTCCCTGCTCAATGTCCGTAAGTGCCGAGCATGAGCCAAGATCTGAAGCCCTTCACCGGCATTGGTGAGTGAACGATTCTTGCGTGGGACTTTAAACAACAATAAACAATCAAAACCCAAATTATTAAGGGATAGAAGGAAGTCTTTCCACAACTTTGATCTTCCAAAATCTTTAAAATTTTTGCATGTTTTTATCAAAGTTCAACTCATATCAACTCAGTGTATTTAAAAACTATATATCATAAATCCAGATAAAATTATTTAGCATCAGAATGTGCAGGAAACAGCAAGCGAAGATGATTCGTAAGTGTTAGGACTGTGTGTTTTACAAACATGCTACTATCCATGAAGTTCTTTGCCAACATTATGTACCTAATTGATCACAAACAATGATCTAAAATCTAACTATCACAGTTGTGTTAGTGAGATCAAGGTAAATATAAAAGTGTTGATGTTCTCTCAAGACACACCCACACACACCCACACACCCACACACTCACACACCCACACACCCACACTTGTTAGATCATTGCACTTTAATGAAAAAAGTAAAACCATATAATTATGTACATTCATAATATATATATATATATATATATATATATATATATATATATATATATATATATATATATATATATATATATATATATATATATATATATATATATATATATATATATATATATATATATATATATATATATAATAATAATAATAATAATAATAATAATAATAATAATAATATTTAAAAAGTTTTCTTTGCATTATCAAACTCATTGTTGTCAGAAAAGCTCAGTGTTTGTATATCCGACTTCTCTACCCTGTTGAAGTGACTCGTACGTATTTGAATCAGTAGGTGTCGGCATATTAAGATCCTCATAAGTCACTCTGCTGCTTGTCAGTGTGACTGGTTCTTGGCTCATCTCTGTCTTATTCTTGTTTAAATTCATGTCTGATAATTGTACGCGTCCCTGTTCCTCACGGATAATATTAGAACGGGTAGAATCTGCTACATTCAGAGGAGATTGATTCCTCCGTTGAAGACACATGATTGACAGAGCTACACTGAGAATTATTATGATTACTCCGAATGTTACAGTAATGACGATCATGATGTCACTTTTATCTTCGCCTGATGTCTGTTTATCTAAAATAAATTAGTATTTCAGACCAGCGTTACAGTAAGTTCGATAATGTGGGTTTTTGTATTTTGCAACAGATACTTAAATGATGCATTTAAATGTATAGCATCTATTTACCGGATATTTCAAACAAATATAAAGGGACGTATCATTCAAAGATTATCACATTCAAATTATTATTATATATCAGATTAATGTTACAAGTATCATTTTTAATCATTCAAATACGAATAATAAACGAGGTATATCGACAGCATGTGCATCAACTATGTTTCTGTATTCCCTGTATAAGTAATACTGTCCTCAATCTCTATTTGACTCTTATTCATTAACTAAATCTATACAATCAATATCAACAATATAATTATATTTACCGAAAATAAGACACTCCCCTGTCACATGATGACATGTTTCTGTGCATGATTTGCACATATGCAAACACTGTTTTCCATAAGATCCAAAATTGCATGCTGAAATTACAAATTATAGATTACATTTAATGCAAACGATGCTATCCAAGTTAATGTCACATTAACAATTACGGCTGACCGTTACAATCATTGGAGAATGGTGCAGTGGCTTCTGGAAAACCGTGGCCACCAGTCACAAATACCTCGATCCCAAACAAGAAGATCAATTCTGTAACACATGCTGTAACGGGGAAGCACAGTACTAACCCAGATCGGTGAATGCTGCCCCCCTTTATAGATGTCACTAAGAAAGCAATTATTAGCATCCAAACGATGATATCTAACTGGTATTAAGTAGCGTTTTTAATTAATCCAAAATAATGTGGTCCGGGACTTGCCGGGTCTGTAATGCAGAAACAACGCCAATAGTTATATTGAAAAAACAAAATATGTGTTGTTTGTAGTTCCTTTATCATTTGCCATTCCAGCTAAATGATTTTCTCACTATGCTAGAAGCGAAGGTATACATCACATTTATAGATTGACTATATCATGTCCGTCCAGCGTTGTTTTGTTTCTGTGTTTTGTTTTAAGTTTGTATAACGCCTTGAATTTCATCCATTTTATCTATGCTTTGAGGAAGAGTAGGGATGCGTGGGTATATCGATTAGGTTTATTGAATAAATGAATGAGTGAATAAAGAAAAATTAGATAAATTAATACGCATATATCGGATACTCGGCGATTACTTTGTTTCACTAAGTGAGATGTTGAGTTGCCTTTTCGTTGGCGGTTGTAAAGACGTCTGTACCGATTGTGACGTGTATTTACTCCTCACGTATTTCATTTATTGACTGTGGACTCACGGCGGGTGTGACCGGTCGACAGGGGATGCTTACTCCTCCATGGCACTTGATCCCACCTTGGTTTCCAGAGGTCCATGTTTGTCTATTTTTCCAGATTTGTATCTATGCCCTGGACATTCTATTGATTTATACTTTGGTATCTGAGAGTTTTTATATTATACATTATCTTCCCAGTAAGATAAATATTAGCCCACTTTAAATACATGTGGAAAGCACGTGGGGAAGCATGAATGTATTTATAAATATTATTAACGTGATTTTGACAGCAGCGTATTTCATAAAAACATTTGGATATATTACTTACTTTCATTACAATACAGCCCTTTCCATCCGGGTGAGCAATTTCCTGGGCAGATGCCGTTAACATTGTTGCATATACTGTCGATACAATTCCCACAAATACTGGAACAATTTGTACCATATGTCCCTGCAGTACACTCTGAAATGTTTAATTGAGGGAACTTATCAACCTCTAAAATCACATTCTTTACCAACCCATTTCAATGAATGGAAATTGTCAAAAATTCAGGGGCGTATGGTTTAAAATCAACCTAATAATTTCCCATGCGATATGAGCATATTCACTTTAGAATTAAGATAGCCGACTATAGTATTTACTGGTGCGTCTAAATGGTACCATAGGGGTAGATGAGTCATGTGCCATGTTGATACGCTGAAAATTATACAAATATTGGAGGCGTATTATCTTTAGAATAAAGAAGTAGAAATAAATATAACGTCATATGTTTTGGTACAAAACATTTTGGAATAATAGTGCTAAATCGTTTCAAAGGTGTTAGTAATATTTTATTGTCTGATTAACATGGACTTCGTAGTATGCAACTGAAAACTGCTGAAGTTTCTCCTGAAGTATGTAACACGGAGCACTGAAAATGTTTTCTGGATCCTGCTATATGCACCTCTGTTTATATGTGGTTATTTTAAGTCGGGGCATCCAATACATGTGTACATATGGTAGAGCAGAATCAGCATTCGTTGTAAGCAAATTAAAACAGTGATACATCATTTTAAATACTTTCATTACAGTAATTCCCTTTCCAACCGGGAACACAGCCCTTGAAACATATTCCAGTTCTGTGGTCACATGCACCATTGATACATTTGTCACACACATTGGAACAATTTAATCCGAATACACCATTACTGCACTCTAAAATGTACGAAATTTGATTTCCATGAAAGTAGCTATTCCGCATTATTTTGTAAATATTACTTTTTATAATTGATTTGTTTGCTGAAATGTATACACCTCATGCTACAAATATGTCATATATGCGTTTGATCAAGTGATATATCGAATGGGTAGAAACTTTTTAGATTCTTAACATCTTAATGGCTAAGGTATACATTTTGATAGTGTTCACTTTAGATGGATTTATAAATTTAGATGATATATTGGTCTTTTACGACACCACTTTTTATTTCGGAAATCTACATTTATATCAAATTTGAGCTCATGTAATGAAGCTTTTTCAGGAAAACAATGGTATTGAGCATTTGTTTTGACCCCAAATATAACTTTAGTATCTTGTATTTTATATTTAGTTGCAAAATATGTTTCCTATTGACTATTCAATAACTGAAAGTACCTTCATTACAGTAAAATCCTCGGTAACCCGGAGCACATCCATTATCACATCCCCCGTGAGCTTTGTTACAGTGGACACCATATACACAGTTACCATTACAATTATGTGTGCATGACTCACCGTATGTACCATTTTCACAACCTGAAAAGTCAAAGTGAATCATTGTATAATAATGGGGAACCTCAACTTTCAAATGCTTCAAGAAGACCTATAGAAGATTATACCTCGTAATATTATATAAGAGTACATATCTTTGTCACAGGTATGACAAGAGAGATATTGTAGACTTAGCAAATGTATTTGGTAGGTTTGGAACAATATTTCATTAAATAAATATGCCACTCACATTGTATAAGTATGTATAACTATTTTACACATGATGTGTAAACTTATTCTGCAAAGTTGAATCTCTTCGTTTGGAAAATGAACTTCTGAAAATCATATGTATTGTGAACGTACACTGAGTTACGAGTATAATTATTATTATTATTATTATTATTATTATTATTATTATTATTATTATTATTATTATTATTATAACCATTGCAACATCTCCTTCATTTTTGATGGATATTTTGCAGATGTCTGGGGCGGACTACATATTACTATATGTCTTATTCAAGGTTCTTATTCAATTGATGTATACTACCACAACAACGTTAGTTTGCGTCCATAGGACTTCTTTTACAGATACCTTAAAAACTAAAACTGTCTGTATCCTCAGCGCTTAAGTTAAAATGTTTCAGGCTACTGCGTGAAAATATTCATTTCTACGACATTCTTGTTGGAATTCAATGCGAACGGATCGATAGGACATGTTTTAGTTTGTCATTCTCAGATATTTTTTTAACAAAATGTGAATTTTGGTTAAATTGCGCAATTGTACACTTCGGATTTCTATTAAGTTAGTTATATTTTACAGATATGGCTTCCGCTCGTGAATCACCGTATACTCTTAAAGCGAATTTCTAAAATTAATGTTTGTTAATGCACCATGAAACACTGGATTTTTTTTCCCAGTGTTAGATTATTTTTATCTGGACCAGTTTATGTTTAAATATCTATTTACTTTTGGTCAATGGTTATTAAAAGGCTTTCAAATGAAATTCATATGCCTATGCGAGCAAAGATTTTAGGAAAGAAACATGTTTTGTATGACACCATTTCTGGTGCTCTTCCCAGATATATTGTAACTGGGTTCTCTCCCTCATGATCAGAGACTGGTCGCAACCAAATGGTATGTGTAAATATCGCTGGCTTGTAATAACCAAAGTGGCCTAAACTGAAATAAAACATTAATGAATATTTGCGACTTATAGCAATGCTAATGAATCGAATTTGATTGAGCGATCAGGGATTTTGAAATAACAAAAATATAAACATGTATTGAATAACAGTAAAACATGACATTAAATGACAAGAGACAAAGACAAAAGAGAGAGAGAGAGAGAGAGAGAGAGAGAGAGAGAGAGAGAGAGAGAGAGAGAGAGAGAGAGAGAGAGAGAGAGAGAGAGAGAGAGAGAGAGAGAGAGAGAGAGAGAGAGAGAGAGAGAGAGAGAGAGAGAGAGAACGAAAGACAGAGAGAGAGAGAAAAGAGAGAGAGAACGAAAGACAGAGAGAGAGAGAAAAGAGAGAGAGAGAGAGAGAAAAAAAAGAGAGAGAGTTCTTAATAAATTTAACTAGGTAGGGTTTATCTGCTATTTCAACCACTAAGTATTTCATACATGAGCTTAACAATGCCAGGTTTCAATTTTGAAGAGAAAAACTGCATCAAATCATCTTTGATTATAAGCTTTTTCGAAGTACACTGCTGCGGAAATTAAACTTTGTAAAATAATATTGTCAGGATTATTTCATGTTTGACATCGATTGTCAATAGTATGTTTATAATTATAAAAACTCGGTGATGACCCATTCATTAAATTATTTCGAGTCATTTACAATTAATTTTGCATTTTTTTTTTGTTATCCACATTTCTATACATACATATCTCAGCTACATATTTAATGAATCATAAATATCAATCAACTAAAAACTTGTTTTTTTTGTAGCATGACAAATACACAGCTTTTTAATTCAAATAAAGTAATTAAACACACATGAAACAATATCCATACTTAGAACCTGAACTTCGCACAGTTCAATTTTCGCACAGAATATTTTATAAAAAGGATTTGAATTCCAAGTGCAACTTCCGTTCCTCTGTTTATATACAGTAATATAACGTCCAGTAGCATTACAGGGAACAGTAAATATATCACTGGGTCCAGGGTTTGTATGATATCCATTGTTGTGTAGATAACATCGTGTTCCTATCCACCAGTTTAATGTATCAGATACGTATATAGAGAAACCAGATAATTGGTCTGTAAAGGATTCTGGAAAGGAAACGTCATACATTTCTAAATATATTACCTAAAATCCTCTTGCAAGTAATTGAGTGTGTGTGTGTGTGTGTGTGTGTGTGTGTGTGTGTGTGTGTGTGTGTGTGTGTGTGTGTGTGTGTGTGTGAGAGAGAGAGAGAGAGAGAGAGAGAGAGAGAGAGAGAGAGAGAGAGAGAGAGAGAGAGAGAGAGAGAGAGAGAGAGAGAGAGAGAGAAGTGTAGAACATCAAATTTCCTTTTAATATTTACTTTATTCCGTTAATATTCCGGTAAAAAACAAATATTGATAAAAAGATGTCATGTTCTACACTTTTCTTAACATATGTATCACTGTACCAAGAAAACCAATATATCTATCTATCTATCTATCTATCTATTTATCTATCTATCTAACTAACTAACTATCTATCTATCTATCTATCTATCTATCTATCTATCTATCTATCTATCTATCTATCTATCTATCTATCTATCTATCTATCTATTTATCTATCTATCTAACTAACTAGCTAACTATCTATCTATCTATCTATCTATCTATCTATCTATCTATCTATCTATCTATCTATCTATCTATCTATCTATCTATCTATCTATCTATCTATCTATCTATTATATTCTAAGATATTGATGAGTATCCTGACGAAGTAACAGATACCAAAGTTTATAGCTTGAGGATTTCTAGGATACATATAGATATCAAGAGAATATCCGACAAACACGGACCTCTGGAAATACAGAGATGGGATTATATGCCATGAGAACGTAAATTAAAAAGAAGATATAATATTTGAATAAATACGTGGTTAAAGTGTTGAACAAGAATTTTACAAACTTACGGTCTTCACTCTCTTTACGGTAATATATCTTGACGCTATTCAAAACGTAGATATCACCTAGATCAACACGCCACCACGTTTGTTTGTGAAAATTATCCGAGGTAACGGCACAAGAGCCCTGTGCTAATTTCTGACTGACATCGCCGTCAACAGCTTCATCGGCCAGCCACTTGTCGCTGTATTGACTGGACGACATATCTGCAGTTTTGTTAAACGACAGATTCACTACAATATAAAGCAAGAAAATAAACATAACTAGAATTGCATCTGTCCAAATGTTGAGGTAAAGATTTTTTCAACTTCTTGTGACCAATAAAACATGGCTTAAAAGTTATAAGCTTGATACCAAGAACGGATCTATATATTTTGAGGTGAATGGCTTCGACATTTTCGACAGTATCGTAGAATATTCACCAGATCTACTCAGAGCAGTTTTTTCGAGTGGAGTTAGGGAAATGCTCAGTCAGTAAAAGAAGATAAACTATCTAGGATTTAGTACATGTCGATAATATTTGATACTGAAAACGGATAATTAATTTCCTTGTTAGATGTTTTCAAAAAAATAATGTTTATATTTTACCGAATATTAAACGTTTGAGAGTCAGTTCTGTGCTTCACATGTTCAACTTAGGGCATTCGCTCATTCTAGCGATCCCTGCTCAAAGCAGTGATATGCTAAATTAACATTAAATCTATTTTCTTGATATCGGTTTTCATTCATATTTCTGAACTGCATGTATTATTTCAGATTATTGATAATCATTTTACATAGTTTATTTACTCATCGACATTTTTGACACGTAGGTCTTTGTTTTAGTCGTATACGGATTTGTGTTAAACACGTGTGTTGAACATATACGCGTAAAACCAGGGGCATTCCCGTCGAAGGTAAATGATGAGAAAATTGTGAAGTTTTGCTTCTGAAAGAAGACTAACATGTTTTAATTTTTGGGGTTAAGGTTAGGGTTTTATATCAATATGATTCTATATCAAGAAATATACAGCGACAACCCTGACCGTAACCCTAAGATAAAGTACTATGAAAATGACAGTAATATGCCAAGATCTGCATCTCATCTTAGAATGTATGTATGTTTTTCTTACTTACTTCTGAATTAAATGTATAACGCATACGGCCTAATTTTATCTGCAATATATATTAGGATTTCTATTACTGGATTCAGTAGTTTCAAAAGCTATGGCAAACATATGTGTTGGATGCACATATGTAAAAGTAATGTAAACTTAAATCATAAAAATGTGAAATTGGCTTAAGAAATGAGGTATTTATTCGAAATAAAATTGTAAATTTGCATTAAATAGACACAGAATAGACGTATGTAGAAATCGGTGATGTGAACGACGCATGACACCAATATTTTTGGGAACATGCTTTAAAAAATACCACGATATAAGATATTTTCATCATATTAATTAACGTTTCTAATAATTTCACACTTTTGGATTCAATGCATACATTAGAATTAAACATACTGTACGCTGTCTATTTCATCTACCACATTTGTGACACATAACTCCGAGTTTCAGTCGTTTCAAATTCCTAGGTAAACAAGATAAAGGGATGTACGCGTGTAAAACCGGATATGCTCTGAATAATAAAATATATCTACCTTTTAAAAACTATTTACATTTCCAGCAGCAAGCTCCCATTGACTCAGTGTTATCTACACGGCGTTTAAATTAGCTATGACATGACGTCACACCAAGTTGATCGATACACAAAATACACCAACAAAAGATATTGCTGCATCTCCCCGGTTTGTGTCTTATTTTGACATCAAAAATAAATAAAAGATAGCATCTGACAGGAATATTACTAATTTTTAAAATTTCGTATATGAAACGAAATGTAAGATATATTTCAATTGCTTTGAATCGGAATAATACTCGGCTAGTCATTTGAAGACGGAATATTTGATTCTCATTATGTTTTGTCGATATGAAAATATATTATGCATATGTATTGAAATGATGCTAGTCAGAGTGCATTTATTATTGATATGGATGCTGTTTGACTTGAACATTCCTATTGGGAGGCAATGTATTTCTCTGTCACCCAAAGGAATCCATACTGACAATAAATACAATCTGACAAGTGTTCATTCGTTAAGTAAATAGTCTTGAGCATTATAACTTTGGTATTATGTATATAATATTTATAATCACTAGGTTTGTGCTACTCCCGATGGACCGCTTAAATCCCCGAGGGTGTACACAAACCTAGTGCCTGATATTCCGGTACCAACTGTTTATCTTATATTAAAGTAATATTTGTCACTGAAACAGTCCAATTTCTAAAGCTAAGATAGTTATCCCTTTTTTACAGTGGCTACTCTTAGACAGATTTCGGCTATACTTTTAGAGTTATTATTTGACCTTTCATGATACCTCTTTCTCTTTGGAATTTACACGTACATACTAAACTGGAGCTCAAATAATGAAGTGTAATTGACAGAAAAGATATCGTATCAATATCGTTTGGTATTATGTATATAATTATCAAACAGACAAATTTGTAATGTAGACAACTGTGGTCTCAATAGCGTAAAAATACTATGCAACAGAACATGATGTCCTCGATTAAAATACTAAAAACCACGCATATCTACTTCAGATCAACAATTTGAAAACTATTTTTAATCGATTTTTGAGTCACACCCCCCATACATCCGGTCAAATAATCTGCATACAAGGAGCGATCTCCTATAGGAAGGTCTCTAGATGTGTGAAATCGTAAATCCGTTAGATAACCTGTCCATTCAATAACGCGTGGCTTACTGTCGTATGGACGAATTTTGTCCCATACCATATACAAATTTAATGTCTATGTAAACACCAAATGTTGTATCTGTAATTCGCATAAATTCTAACATCTACAATGTATGGCGTTTTGTATTACATCAGACTGATACATATACACTATCTAAATGAGCACATATCTTATGTCGACTGCTTGATTTAAGCACGGTCTAAAGTATAAACCGGACTGGACTGAAATTTACCCACGTATAAAAATAGATGTTTTCATGTTATGCAAAAAACATAATACCGTTTATGTTATTCCCCCCTCAATCAAACAGCGTATTCATATGAACGATCCCATATATATTACTCACCGAAGCACGTGGCAGATTGCAGTAAATGGAGCAGAACAAGTCCTGATATCTTACATAACATTTTACCTTAAATGAAATATAAAATTGATCATATTATATAACATTTACATATTACTGTGGCTATGCTATAGGGTTTCAATACAACGAATTGTTTACAAGTACAAACACGATTCTGTGTCATAAAAATTTCAAATAGGTAATATTATCACCGATATTGAAGAAGAAAGTTTTTACTTCATATTTTACAATACTTGTACTTACACGAAGATATACCTCCCATTTATATAGTTTTTAACATGATAAAAACCATGCCCAAATAGCATGTTCGTTAAATGGCAAGTTGCTTTAGATAACATGTTTGCAAGGCAAATATGAAGACTGATTTATTTTACTTCCTCATTGATATAAAAGATATCACGTGTAACGTGTACATTTAAAGTCCCTCAACCGTTCCTTGCTTAATATAATTGTTCTCCGTTGCAATGCATTGCTTAAAAGATATACACGGACATGTCAAATAGACATGCATACCTACGCACGCACACAACCACATATATGCATGTATGATTATTATGTAATATCCGAGGTAGAAACTCATTTTACCAATATTTTTCAGAACAGAATCGACAGGCAATCTCTCCCGGGAGTACCAACTCATTGCAAAGCAAAATAATCGGTTTACCTTCGTAACACAAACGTGACAGAGTATTGAGCGACAATGAGACACGGTAACTCTCATATACAAATGCGATTTACAAGGATGTACTTCATTTTCATAAAATTGAGTTGGGTTTAATTTATATGTACATGCTTTTGACTCTCTGTTCTTTTATATATCCAAAGCGGACTTCATTTAGGAGCTGCTGAATCAAAGAAAGACATGTAATTTGTCATGTTATCAAAGGAAAATGAAAAGTTCCATACATTAGTTAATGCGATATTCACTAAAGCACTTGAAATTAAAGTCACAGCATAAACCAACACATACGCTTCTAACTTGGATATTTTACTTCCTACAGATATAGACGGGGAAGAAACAAGTTGTCAATCATTAATTGTCCAAGCTTAGTAGTAATATCACCTATAAGTCATTTATATTAAACAAATGACCCATTATGCCAGGGTGTGTTCAACATATGAACGTTTCATATACAACGCTGACAAGTTATTGACACAAGATATCGAAATTCACGTTTAATGTGAAAGTTCTCCAAATTTTACTTTGGGTATAATGACCTTGGTTGCGATTACTCTTAATTGTGACGAGGGTTTGTTCCTCACCTCTTTCATTTGATTTTGAAAGTCGACTTATGGGGGTGTAACCGGAAGTTTACTCCTTCATGGCATATGATCCCACCTATCAATTTTCATATTTCAAAAATGTGTTGATAAACGTGAGTTGCAGATTATTTGATAATTTTGTTACATTTGATATGCATAGTAATTATAAAATGAAGATATAATATATACTAGTGAAACAAGTAAAATGTGTAGGGTGACTCCTGCAGGAAAATGTTGAGCTACAAAACGTGAAAATCGACCCCTTTCTAAAAAGCGAAAACAACATGTGCAAATGTAAAAGTTTAATGGTCTATATACCGGTAGCCAGTGCAAAACACCATGATAAGGTATTACGAAATATTAATTTTATTCAACGTTTAAGGTACACAGTTACTTCTTTACGTTAGAAAAAGTTAAGTTAAATGATTTAAATTATATATATATATATATATATATATATATATATATATATATATATATATATATATATATATATATATATATATATATATATATATAGATGCAAACTATCAAACACTGGTGTCCATGTTATTATTTATATTTAAACCACAAAATTGTCAACGATTACAAAAACAAGTCTTTCCACAAGTTCATCTGTCAAAATCCGTAAACGTTTCATATGTTTTGTTTACTAAAATTCAACTGATATTACCCAATAGATTGAAGGGAATATCACAAACTAAAATACAATTATATTGCATCAGAATTGATGTTCGAATGAGCAGAAAACAGCAAAAAATGTTGAGTCGTAAAAGTGAAGACAAAATCCAGTCATGTTGTGTATTACGTTTCTATCAGCATTGTGAGGCTAACCGATCACAACACATATTTGAAAATATAGCTATCACAATTTTCTTAATATACAATGGTTACTATTAATATCAGGGTGTCGATATTTAAGTATCTAGTGTATAAGTATCAGCAATTTATGCATATATTCGATGTTCTCTGGTGTTATGAACATATTCAATCTCGTTTTATGCATTTACAATGTATTTGAGTATCAAAAAGTTTTTGTTTTATATTTACAAACTCAGTATTATCAGAAAACCTCTGTATTTGTATACGTGACTTCTCTACCCGACTGAAGTGACTCGTACGTATTTGAGTCAGTGGGTGCCGACATAACAAGATCCTCATAAGTCACTCTGCTTCTCGCCTGTGTCACTGGTTTTGGACTCATCATATTCACCGCATCATAAGGGGTCACATTCATGTCTGATAATTGCACGCGTCCCTGTTCATGATTGATTGAATCGGTAACATTCGTTACATTAGGAGAAGTTAGGCGTGTCAATCGAAGGCAGGTAATTAACAGAGCAACAGTGAAACCTATGATGGATACTACACATGTTACGGTGACTGCGATCATGGCTTCATTCGTGTCTTCATCTGACGTCTGTTTATCTGTAAACAAATATATATTTCAGATCAAATTTTTAATTGCCATAATGATTTTTGTTTAATTTGGAACAAAAACTTAGGCTAAATGAAGCATTAAAATGTATTGCATCTATTTACCATTCAAAGACTGTTATATTCAAATTCGTCATGCTACTATATGGGATTACTTTCGCATACACTTATATAAGGCAGAATAAAAGGCATATCAATACCCATTCCATTAACTATGTTTCTATTTTTCTTTGAAAAATGAATAGCACTTTCCTAAATTGCAAGTTGACAATTATTCATTTATAAAACATTTACTATATAAACAGTCATTCACCGTATACAAGACATCTCCCTGTTACATGATGACATGTCTCTGCACAGGATTTGCACATGTATAAACACTGGTGTCCATAAAATCCATGGTTACATGCTGAAATGATATTTTTTAGTTGGTTATCTAAATCGAGTTAGTTTATTTTGAAAACTGGACAAAACACGAGGTGCACTGAGTGTCTTATTAGATTTTGAAAATTAACAAAAGACAGTTGAATAAGAATGATAATAAACTTACATGACTTGTTGAATCTGTTTATATCATAACTGAAGAGTATGAAATATAAGTTTTCATTACAGTACTAATGCGGGCTCAGCCAATAGGACATTCAGCCCTGTTAATTGGGAATGATGTGGTTTTTCTGCTCTTTAAAAATGGATTCAACAAGAAGAACAATTGCAACTACTCAACGGGATTAAAGCAGGTGACCTGAAGGATTCAGCTTTCCTGTTAGCTGCAACACCCGTCGCTAATACACCGTGGAATTCCATGGAAAGGTTAGGCTCGGTGAAAAGGTCAGTACTTGTGAAATGGTAAAATGAAATGGTATCAACACGATGAACAATTGAGATAACTAAACGGCGATGGACCAAGAGTCCAAAAGAAGTCAGAGACCCTGTCAGGTCAAGTTCGAAGAAAACGTCAAACTTTGCGAAAAGACAGATATAACAACGGTCACAGCAAGAAATGTCCTAGAGCAAGCTAGCAATGCAAACAATATCAGCGCTTCAACCTGACCGAGTAGAATATAGTTCTGTTTTAACCCAAAGTATTGGGGCCGGAAACTTGTCAGATGACGTGCAAGTGCTCGGAAAGCGCCTTGTCAAAGTCGATTTGTTGTAGTCTGAGTGAAATACTTCAATAGGTACATCTATTACTAGTTTTCTTGATAGGCTTTTCTTGATATGAAGCACACAGACGGGAAATTAGCAACTAAGCTATACGACAAACGCGACGATGTCGGGTTTCCCATCGTAAATTGTTCCACATTTAAGTATTACTATCTCTCAGTCACCCGCATATGGAGTTTATATTTCACAGGGATACCGAAAACACGGCTAACTCTAACGTTCCGCAAATTGTACGGTCGGTATAATGGTCTTGTTTGCGACTACTATGTTTCACTAAATGAAATGTTGAGTTGCCTTTTCGTTGGCGGTGGTTGAGACCTTTGTACCAATTGTGATTCCTCACGTGTTTCATTGGACTCACGGCGGGTGTGACCGGTCGACAGGGGATGCTTACTCCTCCATGGGACCTGATCCCACCTCCTGGTTTCCAGAGGTCCGTGTTTGTCCATTTTTACCGGATTTGTATCTATGTCCTGGACATTCTGTTGTTTATATTATGGTATCTGAAATTATATATATCGCATCCAAATCCAAAGTCCAAATCAACAGCCAGGGAAGGCCTTTATATTCGAACACGGTCATTTCAGTATTTACAAAACAGGTACGATTCAGTTTATTTTACCATGACGGGTTTCTTATCTGCTAAACTTTCTGGTTGTTCAAGTAGACAAAGTTGTATCAATAATGCTATTGCAAATATATATTGCAATGCATATCCTAAATGATGATATTTTATATTTCATTTAAAACAAAATGTCATGCAAAATAGCTGGAGATGTTGTTCTGCTCCATTACTACAATACATCATTTACCTTAATGAGTAATGTGCGTATTTTTTATTTTTTTATTTTTTTTTTTTGTTTTTTTGTTTTGTTTCGTTTTTTTTTTATTTCATACGATCTAATATTTGATTCAGGGTGAACAAATACGTGCTGTGTGGGACCTAACGTTTATGGATGTATTTTGTACGTCATTGGCATTCATCACGCATCTTCTATAAAACAGTGGGAATATTACATACTTTCATTACAGTAAATCCCTTTCCATCCGAGTGAGCAATCTGCTGGACAGCTGCCGTTGATATGGCTACATGTGACGCCGTTACAATGTCCACAGACACTGGAACACTTTGAACCAAATGTCCCTGCTTTGCACTCTGAAATGAGTCATTAGTGAACTGCGATTCTAAATTCATCACACCCTTAAATTACAGTTTGAAATGTCCATTCAAAATAATATTAAGGTTCACTCTCAAAATTCAGGGGTGCATGGTTCAGAATCAAACTTGCAAAACATCCAGTATGATCTTTTTCACTACTGAATCATGATAGCTGACCATGCTATTAATTAATCAGAGTGGATGGGTTTAAAATTTCCACAGGGGTTGATGAATTAAATAGCCATACAGGGAAATAGAAATGTCAGAAAGATAGATATATACAGTTGGAATTATCACCATCTTACTAAAAAAATTAGATGGGCATAAAAATGTTGAAATGTAAAAAAGAAGGCAAACAAAATAGAACGAGTAAAAAAAGCATACTTTCATCACAGAATGGACCCACCCAACCGTCGGAACACACTTCACAGTATCCATCGGTATTTCTGCATTTCAAAATGTTTCTGCAGATGTCACTACAATTGCCGTTGCAGTTTATTCCGTATCTACCATCCGGACATGCTACAATGTAAACAAAAATACAGTAAAAAAGCGTGATATGTATTGTAATACGTTTGTATTAAAGATTATAAACATCTTGTCTAAATCGGAGTAAAAACACTTACCTTTATCACAGAAATGACCCATCCAACCTTCAAAACAGATTTCACAATATCCATCTGCTTTTCTACATTTCGTTATGTCTCTACATTTATCACTGCAGTTGTAGCTGCAATTTTCTCCATATGTGCCATGTTGACAAGCTGAAAATTTACCAAAAAAAGTATTTACCCAAACTATTTTTTTGGAATAATAAAGGTATGAATAGATAAAATTTATAATAAATACGATTTAGTGACAATATTGTTTCTTTAAATTGTTTAAAAGCTGTTCGGAATCCTTCTGTATCAATATCCGAGTTATACAGTGTCTCAATAGACAATTGTTAAAGACGTTTCTACTAGTAGCATTTGGTAAAGCGTATGTAAACGGTTTTGTGGGTCCATCTATACACCCGTGTTTGTATGTGATTATCTGAAGTTGAAGTATCAAATATAAGTATGGTAGCGTGAATGCAGTTTCGGTTGTAGGTGCATAAACAGAGAGTAATACTGATATATGATTTTGATATACATAAATGTACTTCGTCCTTAGAAAGTGAGCTATGTGTGTTTGTAGGATTACCATGTTTGGTATTAAACATGATGATGATGATGATGATGATGATGATGATGATGGTGATGGTGATGATGATAATGAGGAGGATGAGGAGGATGACGATGATGATTACCGGGAACTTACTTTCATTACAATAGTTCCCTTTCCATCCTTGAGCACATCCATTCACACACATTCCAGTTTTATGGTCACATGCACCACCAGTGTTGCATTGTCCACACCGATTTGAACATTTATATCCGAATACACCATCATTGCACTCTGAAATTATACCAAATATGACGGTTGTTCCACGTTCTTCCGTAGTTACATGTTTTACAGGGTAATGTAATAGCATAATTTTGTTTTGCCACCAACATGGATGACATGAAGATCTGCCATACTGATTTATTTTCGTGTAATTCCAAAAAGCCCAAATAATCTTTATTATTCAAAACAGGCAAGGCACAATAAAATGGAAATGTTTCATTGGATACATGTGAAAATGTTACCCAACTCCATCCTGGAAGGTTACAGTTAATGCTAGAATAAAAGAGGAAAAATAACATTTACCTGCTAAATAACAAAAATGTTATTAGCTTTACTGTGATCCTCTTGAGTAATATGCAACTTGTTTGAACATTTAAAATTTGCCTAATCTTTAAACTGACATAAACCAAGTATCTGGTATTTCGGTACCAGCTGTTCGTCTTATACTAAAGTAATAATTGGCACTGTTAACATCATTTCAATTCAATTTTTTTTCTAAAGCTAAGATAGTCATTTTTAACAGTGGTTACTCTTAGACGGATGTTTTTACTTTTGAAAATTTATTCTGAAAATAAAAAAAAAGTTCTGCATACATAAAAGCTGTGGTATTCTGTGAGAAACTGAAACTCATGTGAAACTAATAGTACCTTCATTACAGTAAAACCCCCGGTAACCAGGAGCACACCCATCATCACATCCTCCGTGAGCTTTGTTACAATGGGCCCCATACAGGCAGTTACCGCTACAATTCTGTGTGCATGACTCACCGTATGTACCATTTTCACAACCTGAAAAGTCAACTTGAATCAATGTATAATAATGATGAAAATTAGCTATTAAATGCTTCAAGAAGACCTTTAGAAGATTATATCTGGTAATATTATATAAGAATACTACCTTGTCACAGGTATGACAAGACAGATATTGCAGACTTACCAAAGGTATTTGGAAATTATGAAACAATATTTCATTAAATGAATCTGCCATTCATATTGTATATGTTTGTATGCCTATTTTACGCGTAATGTGTATAGTAACTCTGCAAAGTTGAATCTCTTCTTTTGGAAAATGAACTTTCGAAATTCAGATGCATTGTGAACGTACGCTGAATTTTGAGTATTATTATTATTGTTATTATTATTATTATTATTATTATTATTATTATTATTATTATTATAATTATATATATATATATATATATATATATATATATATATATATATATATATATATATATATATATATATATATATATATATATATATATATATATATATATATATATATATATATATATAAATTACCTGAAACCTACATACCACGATATCCTAGATACCAATTGAGAAAAAGCATCCTAAAAGAAAGTTACGGCACGTGTAGTCATTACAAGAAAAAAATTCCAACATCTATTGAATCGATATTGGCCTGAGTTAATCAACACTGCACAAAAAAGTACGTTGCCATACAGGAAGTAAAACAAAACAAAACTAAAAGGAAAAAGAAGGGACATAGACTCGATAAAGAAATTGTGCTGTGCGTTTAGGAAACAGAAATAGAACATTGAAATTCTTGAGAAAGACTATGAAGCTGAACCAAATTAATAATTTGCCGTCCTTCTTTGAATTTCTCATGGAGAAACCCCAATCTGTCAAGGCTATTTATATAAAACTTCTCTTCAATCGTGGAATCTCAAAGTGGTGGGGAATATTAATAAGTTATTTTGTTTTTTATCCATTTAACTTGAATGTGGTAAAGGTATTTGTATAGAAATACGATATTTTTATGTAAAACAAATAATTGCAATTTCCGGAGAAATACTTCCACTGTTTTGACGTACATTCTTGTAAAAACAATAAAAGGACTTTGGATTATGTTGTTTTAATCATTTTCTGACTAAATGCAGTGTAAGTGTGCAGTAGTTTTTTATTAGTATGTCTTTAAAATTATATAATGTGTGAATCAGATAACTTTTTTACGATATTTCTTGTAGGTCAATTTAAGCGGCGATGGGCTTTTAGATAAAACAAAAAGGTTTACTGTTTGACATACTTCTGTCATTTGTTACCGCATATTATAAATCTGAATATGTCATTCAATTTACAAAACAAGATAATATCACATTATGTTAGAAAATGTGATGCTGCAATAACAGAACCAGAACAACTTATACAAAAACCAAAAAACATATTTTACACGTACTTTGTATCTGAACTTCACAAAGTTCTAGTTTGGCACAGTGTATTTTGTGAAGAGGGTGTAGACTCCAAGTACAACTTCCGTTCCTCTGTTTATACACAGTAACATAACGTCCAGTAGCGTTACAGGGAACAGTAAGTATATCACTGGGTCCAGGGTTTGTATGTTGTCCATTGTTGTGTAGATAACATCGTGTTCCTATCCACCAGTTTAATGTATCAGCCACGTATATAGAAAATCCTGATAGCCAGTATGTTAGTGATTCTGCAGATGAAATGTTGAAATACGGAAAACAAAATGTTCAGTTTTACTTTCTACTATCTACATATGAATGTTTAATGTATCAGCTACGTACATATAGAATAACCAGGTTATAATGCTGCTGCTTCTGAAATGATGTATGTTTACAACATATAATTACGATTATGTTGCAATGTTCAAACTCATTCTGTTTAATATATCTTGAACCAATAAACACGATTATCAAATCATTGTTCGAACAATGACATAATTGAAACATATGCAATCGAGGAAATCCCCATGGTTTCAAATATATAATTACACTGGTTCTTTAGAGGTTTTTTAGTTCTGTTTTATTTTAGTCAACATTGTCATAGAATATGTGTCATAATGTCAAAATACGACGTGAAAACCAACTGCATCGAAGACAACAACTATAAACCGTTAATCACACGAATGAATTTTTTTTCAAAATGCAAAATATGTATTTGTATATGTATATGTATATGTAAATGAAATGGTCAATTTCTACTTTGATTTTAATTAGGTAAGTTTAAAATTTTAAAAGTCTGTTCATTTAATTTAGCTTGCTGCAACACGAGCCATACGACTGACTAAACTGAATCGCTTCGAAAATGTTTTGAGATCCACTCAACTGTTTAACTATCGTGTTTACACAAATACTAAGTTAATTCGACACAACGTTTAAATGCTGTCATGCCAAGGTGGAACCTTGGTACTCAAAATATCGTCATCGGTCGTCTCCAGGACGGAGTGTCCCAAAGTGAGGTAGTAAGAATTGGAAATGTTAGCCAGATCACAATTTCAGGACTGTTGAAAAGATACCAGCAGGCTGGCTGTACTAATGACCGCCGGGGGAGTGGGCAACCTCGCATCACGACTCCTAGACAAGATCGCTACACCTGGGTATTTCACCCACTGAATCGAACCGTTGCCGCAACAGCCACTGCAGTTGGAATGCCAGGATTGCCAAGAATCAGCTCACAAACAGTCCGCAACCGACTCCGACAACATGGCATTAGACCCAGGGGGCCGTATTTGGGACTCGTTTTGAGGCCAATACACAGGTGGGAAAGAGTTCGATGGTGCAACAGATTGAGGGGCTGGGCATTCTGTACCTGGCGAATAATCTGGTTCAGAGATGAATCCCATTTTCTACTTCAGAAACGTGATGGATGCGGGCGGCTACCTGTAATGACCGAAAAATAGAACAGATACGTGTTCCCGGTAATTTAACGACTCAAAAGTATAGAGAGGAAATTCTCCAGCCTCACCTTATTGCGTGTCATTGGCCAACCATTGGAGTTATTCCAGGAGGACAATGCTAGGCCTCATACAGCGGGTTTAACAATGGACTACCTTGAGCAGAACAACATCAATATGCTACCATGTACTTCCAAATCACCAGACTTGAACCCTATTGAACATGTATGGGACTAACTGGATAAACTTGTGCGCCAGCGCCAACATCCACCTCAGACCCTCGATCAGCTCCGACAAATGTTGCACCAGGAATGGCGAGGAATTCCA
>BROG01001319.1:0-73431 GCA_030159075.1 Atrina japonica | reverse complement strand
AGAACTCTCATAACACAACACACAACAATCATTAACGGAATCATCACGGAACATATGTTCGTGTTTATGACTTGGGAAACAACCGTTTTTGCCAGAAAGGTATGTATAGATACGTGATCCAAGTAATTCGTGATCCAAATTATTTAATATCTCATTCAATTATAAACATTACACACATGCGCGCACGCACGTACGCACTCACACACGTACACACGTTATATACATGTATACCGTCATTTGTTGTACGGAACTCACTGATATACCTATACTTCTATTTTTGAAATGACAGATAGTAAGTTGGGACTCACTGGATTGAGCCAAGAGCCGGCACTACAAAACGTGACACCTGGACTCATTCCTCATTACTAAATATTATGTCAGCAACCGGGAAGCATTAGCAGTTTTACTAGTAAGTCACCAGTCATTTCTACAGCTTAGGTAGTCGTTGGCCTTGTTAATTTATCTGTGCTTGCCCAATACTTCGGGCCAATGTTAGCTTGGAGTTCCTGAATGGGTAGAAAAACGGATTAGACCATTGTCAATAGAGGATTGTCAAATATGTGCTAAAACATGATACTAATGACACGAAGAAACCATTAACTTTGTAAACTGATGCACACTTTTGTTAATCAATGGGTTTACCGTTTGAACTCAATAACCCGAACTGGTAGATTTGAATTATTATGTGCTTCATCATACTTTGTATTCCACTATTTTTCAAGTTGTAATTAGTAAATTACCATAGATTATTATCACACGTGTGTTGTTATGACGAGCTCCGAGACACTATGAGGGTCTTTCAAATTTGAAATAATCAGCCAGGTCACGGAAAATATCCAGAATAGCAACTGGTTGAAATAAAAATGTTGCAATTGATGACAAAAAAAAAAAGAAAAGAAAATCAACATTTTCGGAGAACAATTTAATGCTGCATAAACAACTGTTATTTTCAATACAAATACAAAAATATTAGACAAGTAATTTTGCACACTCGATGAGTGAATAGATTGATAAACGTTGACCTTCACTTTTCAACAAAAAGTAAAAAAAAAATGCAAAAGAAAAAAAGAAAAACATTATTGAAAATCACATTTCCAGAGGTAGGAACTTATGTTAATTCTTGAATACCAATAGCTTTTAATAAATCAATGCTTTTTGAAGATGTTCGGATTGCTCTTCAAAGCAAAATGTCTTTTGAGAGACGGTTTTTGGTATAGAGTTTGTACAAGAATGAATATAATTCAGAGTACTACCAGTACTAAGGAGCTCTTAGAGTCTTGGGATGCATCAATTCACTCTACAAATTATTTCAATAGCATTAGGTATGAATGTTTGGCGGCGCCTCACGTTCCCATATATATGTTACGGTTTCATGTTACCATATTTACTTAGTATGCGATTATAGACTAAATAATAAAGATATACCCTAAAAGCTTCCATTATATGATGATTACGTGGCATATGATCCTGATTGTACACATTCCATGTCAACACACTTCTAATATACCGGTAACCTTAACTTTTGCGTGTAAATTATCAAAACATGAAATGTACAGTATCTATTCCGTCATAATGCCTCGATTAGTTATAAATAATATCATTTTATTTCATCACTAGTTACCAACTGTAAAACGGACATTGCAATTTATATTTTGCATTGTCCTCATTTTAAAGGCTAGTCATCATAATTTGTCCGTCAGTTAAAATTGGGGAAGTTTTAATGAAGAATTGTTGTGCTGTACCATAGAATTAACTATTTTTCTGTTTGAAAGAAAAAATCACTTGAGTTTAGTTCATAGAAATGTAAGGTTTGTCCACTATTACTATATAAAACATCATACGTAAGATGAGCCGTAAGAAGCAAATCAAAAATCGGGGGGGGGGGGGCAAAAGAAAATTATGAAAATAGTTTCCCAGGTTAAAATTAGTTTTCCTATGTTTTTTGATTATGCAATAAACACACATAACAGTGACGGATATAGAAAACTTTCAAATGGTGAAGGGTGAGGCTGGTGACATAAATTATACTTTATGAAACTGTCGCGCTACTGTTATGCAATTAATACCTCACCAGAAACAATCCGAGGATTTAAATATGGAAGGGATGCAAATTAATATTATGTTCGCTGAGCAAATCGAGGCGCAAAACATATGAAAAATTTGCTATTAATTTTCCGACGTTTTATAAAAAAATAAAGGTTTTACACGTATTTTATCAACTTAAGATGATACACTCTCCCTGCACATTTGCCTGAATCCCTCCCTGTTCACTGTGCATAATTCTATGTTGGCTTAATTGTGAGGCAATCGTTCGTTCATTCGACACCTATGGATATATATTGTTTATATATATATATATATATATATATATATATATATATATATATATATATATATATATATATATATATATATATACACGGCAGATTTCACGAATGCTAGTGTTACATCGACAGAATATGTCCCACAGAAATAATTACGTCCATGCTAATGTTAGGCAAAGGTTATTTGAAATTAAGAGGACATTTATGGCTAATGTTACACTTTTGCTAGTTTTACTATTGTTGGACAGCAAATGTAACACTATCAGAAGTATAATCTATCATTTATATTTTATATTTAACGAATGAAAGTGCATTTTTGTCACTATGGATGCTGTTTGGTTGACAGATAAAAAGAATGACGCCCGTTGGGGATTATAAGTAATAATATAGTTTGGAAATGTAAAATAATTTGGGCCACAAACTTGTCATTTCATCGAAAACAATATTTCCGTTTGTTATGCAAAATAAAATCAATCCATCTTTCATAAATGTCCTTTAATCTGTTTCACAACCTGTTTATAGTAACTTAATTTAAAAGAAAATATGTTAATGGCCAATAACAATTTATCAAGCTAATTCTAATTTTGATATATCTTTGTAGGTCAAAAAGATTAGAGTACAGTTGTATGTACTTAAGTCTCCTATCGATAGCTTTGTTCATGAAAATTATGAAATATTTCATATGTACATGTCCTATTTTTAAAATATGATGCATTATTCGTGCATATATTGAAATTATGAAAATGATTAAAATGCCAATCACCAAAATTTAAATACTGGTATTGTATATGTCAATTGATTTATCATTTCTTTTTACGTACGTGGACAATTTTAACTCTTATTTCATATGTTTCTTGTTCAAGGTAAAGACGAGCATTTTTGCATTTTCCATCAAGGTTCACATGTTTCTAGCATGTAGGTGTGTCATATTGGATCAAATGTAGTACTGACAATATATATATATATATATATATATATATATATATATATATATATATATATATAGAGAGAGAGAGAGAGAGAGAGAGAGAGAGAGAGACTGCAGAGAGAGAGATGAGAGAAGAGATTAGAGAATACAGTGCATATAGAATGATGAATGTGTGTGTGTGTGTGTGTGTGTGTGTGTGTGTGTGTGTGTGTGTGTGTGTGTGTTATCTGGTATGTTATCAATGTTATTTTGATGCCTAATCAAATTCTAGAATAATAATTTGTATTCGCCCAGAACACGTCCTCCTTTTCTCCGGAGTCAAATCATGTCCATTGCCGAAAGCATACCTATGAAAACTGGAAAATTTAATTTTCACACTTTTTACAATAACATGGTGCAATTTGCATAAGGGTTGAAAATCAATTTCATTAAGTCATACATTCACCGACTCATGTAGGTCTTTGCATTAAAGTCATGCTTACAATTTTTGTAAATATACATGTAAATGCCCTGTGATAAAATGAAACGAAAGAAATGTTTAATTGTATTTTATTTGATAACAGAGTTGTGAGTGTCTTAACATATGTGTATACAGCGTCAAGAGTTAGCTCCATGTCATCATTGTTTCGGGGACATTTATTTCGTTTTCACCATTTCATTGTAGGTGAGTGATAATTAGGGCAATAATCAAACTGATTGTGGTTTTGATTTATTTATCCATTCTTTAACCATCGCCATGTCCATGGAATAGATAGTTTAGTATAAGAATATTAATTCTATTCTTTAGCAAAGTTAAAAAAATATTGTGTATCTTGCTAATTCAATTTCAATGGGATGGCAACTCCAGAATTTAATAAAAACTGTAAGTTACACAGATGCATGGATGGTATTTCTACCCTCCGGAACAGGATACATTCAAAGAAGTTTTATACATAAATAAACAATTGGATAGAACAGAAATGACAACTACAGCTACAACCAAGTCACTACTACTACTATTACTACAGCTAAACGATGATGATGATGATGATGATGATGATGATGTGTGGAAAAATGATTGTCGATTGTTTTGGCCTTAATTTATTATAAATTTGTTGCATGCATTCAGGAAAATTTATATGCAACGGTGTTCTACAGTTATGGGCGTGTGTAAAATAGCAGGGATACCATTGTTGAAAAAAACAATGAACAACTTTTTGAAGATCGCGTAAGGCTTTTTACATTTTACATTTTATATTTAAGATATAACATTTGAAAATATAAAGCTTTATCATTCAAAAGAACTAAATAACATATCATAAATACCGAATATACACGCTCTGTGTCAATCCTATATATTTTACAACCATACTCAATGAAAAAAGTTATGTCAATAGGAATTTTAAATGCTTACTTCTCAAAAGATAGAGGAAATCCTGATAGTGCAATTTAAGGCTCAGCTGTAGATTGAGTTTCCTATATAAAACATCTCAGATACCAAAGCATAAATCTCCAGGATGTACAGGACACAGATACAAATCCGGCAAAAATGGACAAAAACGGATCTCTGATAACATAGAGGTGAGATCAGGTGCCATGGAGGAGTATGCATCCCCTGTCGACCGGTCACACCCGCCGTGAGTCCACAGTCAAGTCCAAATGAAGTACGTAAGGAACGAATCCTCGTCACAATTTGTAAAGACGTCTTAACAATCGGCAACGAAAAAGCAACTCATCATTTCACACAGTGAAACAGAGTAATCGCAAACAACTGGGTTCTGCCAGACTATTATACCACCGATCGTAATATTTGGAAGCGGAACGTTGACATGAAACGCGAAACATTTTAGTCGGTTTTCGATATCCCTGTGTCAATAATTTGTCAGTGACTAGTTTACTTCTGTATATGAAATCTTCCCGTCTGTGTCTATAGTATACTAAGTAAAATGTTTAAGTATGAAGCGTGTGTGCTTGATTCTGTAGTATGTTTAATTTCTATTTCGCTGAGATATATCGCATTGACATATGTATGAAAAGTGTCATTATTAATTGACAAAACGTCTAAATATATCTAAATGTATATCTAAATGTGAAATCAAAGAACACCGGTAGCTAGCTTTTTCTTCTTTTGATTCAGCAGTTTCTGAATGAAGTCGGCTTTGTATGGATAACGGAACAGGTCGGCCAATAAAGGGGCATAATTGGTTCCCATGGGAATGCCGACAGTTTGTTGAAAGACAACGTCTCCGAACATTACAAATATATTGTCTATTAGAACTTCCAGCATGTTTTTTTTATCAACTTCAGTGTATCCCACGAGTTTATGTGAAAGTAGAATCAGAGTGGTGCTCCTTTTACAAAATAGAGTTTTTATCATGATAACCAATCACTTGATTGTTTTAAATATTTTTTCAGGGTTACCACCTTTAGTCTATTAAAAAACAGTTGTCTATGATGCTCCAAAAAAAGTCTTTCTTTTATTTTTTTTTTGTGGAATAGTAATGTTACAAGAGTAAGAAAGTCGTATGTTTTAATGAACGAAGACTGTGAATTTGAGAAAAATACGGTGGTGCAATTAAATTTTCTTAAAAAAGTTGTTTAGAATTTTTAAGAATAAGGCCCAGGGTGCCAAACGTAGATGGAGAATAGCAATGCTATTATTTACACCGCATCAATCGATGGAATAAGCAAGTGTAGCGGGTGGATAGTATTGCTGAAGTCACCAGAACCAAAAGTAATTTCCTTAACAGCTGTCAATATCTTGGTCAAAGGAGTAAAGATAAATGGGTTTGGTAGAAAATTTGCTCGATCCTGCTATGTATTTCTGCTTATATGGGGTTTTATGAAGTTTAGATATCATATATAAATATGGTAGCTAAAAATCAGTATCGGTGTAGGTACATTAAAAGAGCTTTATACGGACACGTGATTTTGAAGGTTCTCGTCCTTTGAAAGTGAGCAACGTGTGTATGTAGGATTACCAGAATTTTTATTAAACCCTAGCTCTTCTAATAAACGATTACAGTAATGTGCTTTCCAAATAAAAACTGTATAATTTGAGGCTTTGTCTGCTGGGACCAATATATATTGGTAATGTAATCTATCCAGTTCAGTTTCTACTTCTGGATCACTAAATACAGAGGGATAACGTGTTTTCATATTTCCTTTAAGTTTTCGAATACGTGATTTTATCAACCATCGCACAGCTTTCAGCCATTCAGACAAAGTGTCTGGTTCCACGTTTTCATGTTTGGCCCATCGCCTGGCATAACTGGCGTCATAACTAAACTGAAATTCTGACGCCAGTTAAAGGAACGGGCTTCGCGGTATTTAGGACCTCTTAATATAAGATATTTGAGGTTTTCATTTTCAACAATAGAAAACGTCCTCTCATTTGCCGGTGATGACATCCGCCCGATAGGATTATATTTGAAGGGAGATGATGCACATGAAACATGTGACGGTGTTGTGTAGAAGATGGTTGATGTCTAGGCACTGCAAAAACCCGTAGGAGGGCAATTGAATACCTTGGATGCGATGCTAGGTGTATAGCTATATGCAATACAAGGCATGGTCTTCAGCTTTAAAATATGGCGACGTATTCCTTTTTATCTCGAACACAGGACTGAACAATCTTGTCTTTCTGATTTGTTGTGATTAAGAGCGAAAATTGTTTGTCAATGTTTAAAGCGTCGAGGGTATACCTTTATTTGTAAATTTAAGTTTTAGGAAAATACGTTTCTGTTCAGAGCAGTCATCGTTTGTAATGCGTGTAGGCTTGAACAGTCTGTGATAAGCAATGTCCATTATAATGGAGTTCGGTGTGTATTCTGGGGTTGGAGAATCCGTGTAGGAGTAGATTTTTGCTTCCTGAAAAAGTTTATTAAGTAGTGTAAAAGTAACAGAATAAAGTTTGATGCGAATGTAATGAAAAAGTGACATCATGTATGTTTGGTCTGTTGTATTAACGATGTCCATGACTTTGCTTAAGTCTTACGTTAGAATTAAAAAGTTCCATCACATTAACATCACTACATAGTCTATTATCAAAGAATATTGGTATTATGAATGGTATCTTCTCTGATTCTGGGAGTAAAATAAATGTTTATATATATACAAAACATTATATGCAAATACATAAAGTTTGATGCGAATGTGATGAAAGCCCATTATATATATTATACGGGTTGTTTATTACCCAAATATTATATATATATTAATATATATATCGATATATATATATATATATATATATGATATATATAGAATATAACAATATATATATATATATATCCACCCGATACGTTATATATATTGCTGTATGTATGTATACCCAAATACATACAACTCATGAAACGAATCATAAAATTATAAAGAACTAAAATAACTTAAAATACCGTCATTGGTTTAAATATATATTTGCGCGTTCTATGACCCATCCCGATACGGTTTTTTTATATATTATATATATATATATATATATGGAGTTTGCGTTATATGCGAGCTGGATAAATATATATATATATATATTTATATATATAATAATGCTCTGAGATGTGCTATATATACTCCTATATAATATTTATACATTTTCATCAAAAGAGCTAGAGAGTCTAACACTATACTTATTTTTTTTATGATTGCTGATATGTGTGAAAAATAAATAAACAAATCAGTGGCAATCAGCAGTAATTGTTTTGCACAAAACAAGAACTAAAATACACAAATCAACTAGACTAAGTATAGATAACTTACATGACCTATATGATTATAAAAGTCGGCTGACAATTGCTACCTGACATTCCAAGGTCACTCACTTATTTACAACGTGGAAAAATTTACATATAAATTATTTTCATTTGGCTTACAATTTGTCATTACCTCATTTATGTAAGACATTTCTCATGTACATATTCGTGTAATATACATCATGTTTATGGTTGAATGACGCAATATCAGGGAGATAGTTTGTTCACTTAGTCTTCTTACTGCAGTTTGATGAGGAATTATCGCATTGTAGACAATCAATGTAATTATGTAAATATCACACACAGTTATATTACAGTAATCAACTTACATGTAGAGATACTTATAAGTACGAATACAAACACGGTAAACTT
Source organism: Atrina japonica (assembly GCA_030159075.1). Taxonomy (NCBI): domain Eukaryota; kingdom Metazoa; phylum Mollusca; class Bivalvia; order Pterioida; family Pinnidae; genus Atrina; species Atrina japonica. The sequence goes on along the minus strand of BROG01001319.1, from coordinate 65,080 downwards.
CCTGATTTAAAAAGAAAATGACAGAATTCAATTTCAATGTTATCTTTCCAATTATACGGAAATGGCACCAGTTATATATACGGGTTTCTCACAGGGAGAGAGCTTTAAATAATATTCTCTTGTTGATGAATCTTGAAGATTATGTATCAGTGTATACAAAGACAAATGATGTCCTCAAGCTGTTGGCAACCATTTGTTCATTAATTAATGATGCTCAGTTTTTTGTAGTAATCTTTTTCTTTAAAAGAGTATTTCAATGTGTGTGTGTGTTTGTGTGTGTGTGTGTGTGTGTGTGTGGAAATATATCATCACAATATATCTGGACTCCAGAACATTTATAATTCACCTATACCACAATCCTGCTGACCACAGCTAATCAGTCACTGAAACTTTGCTCTTCGGTTGAAAACTAGTTCTTGATTAATTGACACAGTCAATATCAAAGGCATGTTGAATCAGTGCTTAGTCATAATATAAATCATAAAATATATAAGATAATTTAATGTGGTAAAATAAATCTATTACAGTCAGGATAGTCACCACAAATTTGATATTAAAATCACGTGGTTTTGACAAATCTTCAGGACGAACTTTAATTGTAGCTCCTATGTACACTTGAACCTAGCTTTAATTAGTATGATATAAAATCAACGGCGAACAATTACACCTGCCTGGTTTTGATTGTCCGAGTGATGGGTCGTTACATTAAATTAATATATACAGAAATTGTAGAAAATGCGTGTAGTTTATATGCAGTTGTCTCTCATAATTGGATAAGTGAAATGAGTTATGTAAATGAAAATAAGTAAAGACTAGAAAACATAATTTATCTACCATTTTAAAGTTGCCATAAGGGAAAATTCCATCCTTAGTTTGTTAGTTTGTTTATTTTGTTTGTTTTACTCTAAAACAAATGTTTAATATAAGAAAGCGGTCAGTTTTTAATCACTAGGGGAAAAACCCAGTTACAATGTAGAAACCGATGTTTGCACTTTTGGGAAATACATAAATATGGTATAAAATGAGACTCGTGCTCTAAGTCTCCTTGAAATCTAGCACAGACATAAAAAATATTGGATGTAATGGCAAAAGTGCGGTTTACATGGGGAAATGGCAAAATGATATAAATGATTTAGAAAGTGTATGCAAAAGCTAATAATTGGGTATGATATTAATTATCATTAATAGCAGTATAAAATAATAATATCAACGCTAAACAGAATAGTAAATATGAAGATATACCAATGGGTAATCGAAACTCCAAGTCCAAAAAATAACACAAATTAGATATACAGATGGTCTCAATTTGACATGCAGAACAATTATGAATCCCAAACGGCATGGAAACGGGTGTCAGCATTCTCTGCTTGCATACCACACCCGTCGCAAATGTTACATGGAAACCTCTCGTGTTCGGGAAAAAGGTCAAGCACGGTGAAAATTATTTGTTATTTTTTCTAATCGCTTGTTTTATCATAACTTACATATTATAATAAATGTATAATAATACACTGACCTAAGATAACTTCAAACGGTTAAACCTTCTCTCAATATTAGTGTAAATAAATGATAAGTTGCCAGAAGCTGAATAGTGAAAATATATAATGCCTGACATCGAAGATAAAACAAAGGTAAATGAGAATATTTTACATTTTATTCTACCCAGTCATATCTAACATCATTGTACCCGATTTGTATGACGCGGAAAATCCTTACAGACCATTTGTCAGTTTTATATAAAAGAACGTATGACTTGCTATACTAAAATTACTTAAATTAATTCAAACATATATAAACACAGTGGTAAGACGCAAAACCACAATCCTTTGCACTTATAATCTGTTAACAATAACTGATCTCCACATGCTCTTTTATCCCCGTGACAATGGTCAATAAGTCAGTATGTAAAACAAATATAACGGATTTACGTGATGAAAACTGGCACGCAACACACACACACACACACACACACTAACACACACGCACTAACACACACACACTAACACACACACACTAACACACACACACAATGAAATTTGAATATTGACGCTTGTCTTTTACTTTAAAACTGTCCTTTGACGCATTAAATCAATCCTTTATGCAAAAAATCTTTGTCCATAGGATTATGATTTTTGCACTCAGATTTTCATCGTTTTGACACAAATGACTTATGACATCAAGTAGACATTTTTCATACTCAATGTGTATCATAAATTAAATCCAATTACTCTTAAGTACTTCGTGAAAAGTTTGACGCAAAGCTTTACTTTTCTATATGAAACTGCAATAGTTTTGGATATACCTTTTCATGATAACTACGACCCTGTAAGTTTGGGCGGCAAAATGATACAGATTCCGTCAAGAAACAATCCGTTTCTTTGCCGACGTTTAGCGATATTCTGTATCAGTTTGCTTTCCAACGTTACTGGACCCCAATTATCGGGAAAATATCTATATTAGATATATACGTTTTAAATTAATTATATCCTTTGCCATGAAATAAATGATAATTAGGTGGAGACTAATTAGATATCACCACCGTGTAGCCACTGTAAATACTTTAACGTTAGTGTCGCCAATGAACTCGCCTGGATTCAACACGCCATTTCAGTTTTTACGAAATGACAAATACTACTTATAATAAATGCACGATAAGCTCCGGAGTAATATTTGAAAATAAAAATGATTTATAAACAATGGTTAATGTATACTTATGTATATTTTTGTTACCGTTGAATTTTCTCAATTTTAGTCCTAATATGAGAGGAAGAATTCAAAAGGAAGGCGAAACTTTCCAGCTAAGTACGTGAAGCACGTACATTCATTTGGTTATTGAGGTCTAATATAAGATGGGGGACGTTAAATCGTTAAATGGCGAAAATATCTAGGCGCGAAAATTCCCAGGTATGCCACGCCCCTCAAAAAATTTTGACATATCTTCATTTTCCTGATGATTTCAAATAAAATATACACTAAATATATGATAACATGCTGGTATTAGTTCAACGTTTCGTTGTGACAAGCATATGGTAAAGTGACATACGTTTTGACGATTGAAGTGACTGGGTATATTTCATGTATGTGTCTTTAGCATGCGTCGTCGCCTTAGATGTCGTGTACCTGGGAATTTTCGCCCCCGTTTAATGTTCGTCATTTTTACCTTAGATGAGAGGGCGAATTTAACATGAAAGCGAAATTTACCAACAAAATATTAATTGAAGCACCACCATACATGCCATCTATGAGACTATGGTGATCTATGGCGAATTTAAGACGGAGTGTATATGTTTTCTGTTGTAAAGGAGCTAGAATAACTGGAATTGAAAATTTTCAGGTATAGAGTAATCATCTATAAGACAGTTGAATATCTGTTTAAATTTCAAGAACGCCACAAAGGAACAATAACGAAATAAATACGATGATAATGCCATAGAACCTAAAGTATCTGACCATAATTAAATACGCAAAGTAGACAGCGACGTTATGGTCCCTGATATGCGATGGGCTTTTCAACATCAAAATTTAGCGACAAATGATAAGTTTTGGGACTTATTCTTTATAGTATTAACTGATATATTGATATACCCTTTAGCTTTAATTACTGCCCTTAATTTGTCGCGATTAATTGAAATACAGATTTAATCACGTTGTAGTCAATGCAGGTTCAGAGTTTTCTGCGACATAGAGGAGCTGTGTAGTATTTTAATATCTTTTATCTAATGGTTCATGCAGCATTTTATGGAATACCACACAATTTCAATAATATCAGTATTGGGAGGCTGCCTAAGCCATTTTAAAGTATTGATTCCGCTTTCTTCAATTCATTTACAATTGAGATTCTCTCGGTGAGTGGAGTATTTGTCCTGTTTTAGCAACAGATCGCTTATGATAAAACTTTCTATGAAAAAAATACTAAAATTGTTGAAATGTTCCTTTCATAGAATATTTTTTATGAATGAAGCTTACACATACTTTAATCATTTCACTAATATTTCTTGCAGATAATCCTTTTTCATATAATTTGATTATCGTCTGCTTCTCTTAGGTTGTAAGGTCGCAACTTCAAGGCACCGTTTTAGGGATGTGTATATCGCCACTAATATATACTATAGGAAATCCATGCATGCCTAGATCAATGCAGTGGTACTTCGACTAGCGACAGGTGAAGTTTCAATCAGTTGTATACTAAAATAGGAAAACACGAACGTATTCTTATTAACGTATTATGTTTGCGCATTTTACGTCAACGCTGCGTACTTCATTATGGACAGATACTATATATAGAGTCAGAAATAGACCACCGCATTTGAAATCGACCTAATACCTTATATAAAAAATTAATCGAACTTTTTTATCAAAGTTTCCAGTAATTGAATAGCTGAATATAAGATGCTGCACACTGTTGATAACATTGAAGCAGTATTTCTATAATAACATCTATGATAATGTATCAGCAGATACCATTTAATACTGTTTTTGGGTGTTCTTCTTGGTTTATTTAATGCATCTTAGATCTAGTTGAGCTCTACCACAATGTCAAATTAAAATGACATGAGATTTTGAATGTTTAATTATCGTTCTGATATTATAAAACGATCTTGCCATGTTTAGGATACATTCAGCTTGAAATATGTATGTTTCCAAATCTCATGGGAAAGTGATTATGACCGTATGCTGCACGTCGTGTTAATAAAGTTGGCCTTTCCTTCAAACAAAGTCAACTTCCTTCATTAACGAATTTGAAGCTAAATTAACAGTAATATAAATAAAAATTGCCTGTCTTACCAGACAAATAGGGAGACATTGCCAAGGTCGTCACTGGTTCATTGCTGTCATATCATCGTGCATTATTATGAAAACATCGTTAGAATTTTAAAGATTTATATTTCGTTATACATATTATTACTCATTTCGTGTAGTGTAATATAGTACATAAATAATTGGCGAAGTGAAACGAATGTAAATGCCACTGAATAATCTATTTTAATCTATGCCTCCCTAAAATATTGACAGGCATCATATCTCAAGTGCAATTAGCATTGATTAATACTGAAAGTTAGAGCAAAACTATTATTGTACTATTTTGCATATCAATTATAAAACGATGCACCTGCTATTTTAATATGAATGTACTTTACATATTTGGAGTGTCATTAAACTCCCTTCGTAACCCCCTTCTCCCCTTATGTTAGCCTCTAGCATGTTCGGTTTTTATTTGTTGATTTATTGAGTTAAAAAAGGACAAAGTTCCACTTTAAAAGCAATCGAGTCAGCTGTTCTTCGAAATTGATTGTGAGGATAGCGAGGGGACAATACCTTGGATCCTATCACACGCATTTCGGACTAACAAGAACAGGAATACTAGCAACATAACAATGGTGAGTGCCGATACTATACATGTCCTGGGACTTAACTGTTGGAAACAATTAATGCCGTTTATGCAGGTTGACCATCTGATAAAATTACACAATTGCAGAAACGCCATTTATTGTAAAATGTTATTTTGAAATAATGATACTTTTGACAAGACTTACCAAATATGGTAAATACTATTTCAAAGACGCTTTCTCCAGACAATTGTCACAATTCCCTATAATGTTTTCAATGTTTCAATGATAAGCTACAAGTATTTCTATTTACTGATAAAAATCATCCCTTTAATTAAGATACGAACGCTGGAGGTGAATAGGAGCTACGGATTACGGATTATTTTGGGGGCATTTATGATTAATCCTTTTATGTAAAACTATAACTTTAATATTGTTAATCATATTTAAACTATAATAACAAGAAAAAATAAAAAGTTCTAGGATATTTTGTTTATATAAAGTTATGTTCACTTAAATCAGTATTACGAAATATATATAAAATATTTGTGGTAGAACAGCTTAAGTTTATAGATCAAGACAGGTGCTCGTCAATCCTTTAACCATCTGGGCTCGAAACCATAAACAATGAAAATTCTGAAACAAATTTTATTTTCAAAAGTTATGAATTTACTCATCTGAGTAAAAAATGAAAACTCGCGGACCATAAAAGACTTCAGAATTTTCTCACCCGAGGTAAGTTTGTCAAGGGGCAGTGTAAATCTCGTCCAGGACATATATCCCAATCTATGCCCCGATTCACTTAATTTCGATGTTTGAATATTATTCTTACCATAATCTATGAATAATTATTCAATAACAAACCAAAAGGTATTTTCTCTGTTAAGAATTACTTAAGTCAGCTACATACCGTACTTAAATATTTTATCACTTAAGAAAGAAATTTTGTCTTAGAATTTCTTTATGGTCCACGACTTTACCTAAGTTGAGAAATTTCTCAAGATTTGACTAAACTCTTGAGGTTGAATACAAATTTGTCTGAGAATAGTTTTATGACCCTGGGTCCTGATTATTTTTGCGTTTGAGGTATCCGTTGTTCATAACATTTACACCATATTGTAGTGGTTTTTTTTTTCAAATGAATCAGACATCATTGCATATATATATTAAAGAAATAAGTAAACTTTTGAATTTTCTTTTTTCAAATTCGCATTGTATAATTGTATTATACCATTTGTTGTATTCACCAACGACGACTTTTTATTTTTTATTCTAAATCTCACTCTCTTTTTATTTGACAGGAAAGGACTATTATTCACACCTTCCTTTTGTTTGTCTTGATGACAAGCGTTTGGGTCGCTAACTGTAAACTCAACAGAAACAGACATATGATGTTGCAACATATGGACTTTATGAAATGTAGTATTGAATGTAAACTTGAATTCGTGGAATGCGCCCTGGAGTGCCGTCAGGAAATAGCACCGTTTATGAGAAATAGAATTCTACGATGTTCAGCAGAGTGCCAACGAGAACATTCAATGTGTTTATACGAATGTACACAAAAGGCAGCAGAGCATAGGATAAAATTCTTAAAATCATTGCTTCAAAGATATCGTCGGAAAACTTTATACTGATTTTGACTTAACTTGATCTGGTGGTAGATTAACATACAATAAGCGCATGTCACTGACATGTAAACTGTGGCCCAGTTTGTAATATACTCGTGGTCTTACTGCAAGATGCGTTAGCGATGGAAATATCAATATAATTGAAAAATGAAATAACGCTTTTATACTCTAATATAATTTTAGTACATGCACTTGGGCAGCTGTACGGTATAATTGAGAGATGTAATAATGGAACATCTCCGTGTCTGCAGCAAATCATAGAGGAATGGATATATGCAGATTCATAATGCAGTGGGGTTTATTGCAATGTATTATGGACGTCTGTGGATCCAAAAATTCATATAGGACCACAGATATACACAGCACCACTAATTTGGAATGATATATTATAATTGTAATTATTCTGTTTTTGCATACATTATTTAAAATGTTTTGTACAGAAATTAAAAACAATTAATCACTAGCAGGAAGCCATCCATGTTGTCTCTTCCTGATAATTAATGACTGAAAAAGATTTTACTTGATGTGAACTGAATGTTAAATGTGTTGATACATATACATAAATTATAATTATTTGTTTCTTGTTGACGTAAATAAATTATCCTGAAAAAAAACGTTTGTTTTGCATAATTCTTGCATAAATATATATATATTTATATATATACGAAATATTTATATATATAATATTCATGTAAATGAATAATGATCAACTTTTCAAATTTGAATGGATAAATATATTAAAATATCATGTCGTTATCCTACAGGAAAAAAACCATAATAGATATGCGCCAACTTCGATTAAAGTGTTTTCCCTCCCCTTAAACTCCAAAGCCTAACTGGTGTTGAATATGTTCTTTGTTAGATACAGTAGTCTAACAATTTATCAATCTAAATTATGGTTTGTTGCAATTATATAAACTGAATGAATTGTGAGAAAAACTCCAGCCTACTAAATTAATCGGACAATCATCATTTGGTCGAGCAGGTTAAATATCAAGTTAACCATATTGGTATACAAAATATACAGATAGACTGAAATTGAACGGGTTTTTCAAAATTTTTAATTCAAGTGCGTTCGATTGTATATTAAATGAAAATAAAAATGAAAAAAAAAAAACGTTCAAAGTGGTTCGTGTCAAGTACTTGACTCCAATATCGTTGGTTAGAGTCACGTATCTTAAAATAGAATTTCCAGGAATATATCGTTTATCTGGAATATGATTCTATATCATATACGTTTTTGTTGTCCTGAGTATCATATTTTATTGTTATGGTGTGTTAATTCCAATATCCATGTGATTTTGAACGTTTTGACGAAGATTTTGTCCATGTTTTTCGATGTTTACAAACATAGCTTTGAAACTAGTAGCAGGAATAGGAGAATGTAAACAATCAATTGATTAGGAAATAAACAGACATAAATCACCTTTAATGAACATTAATTTTCACACCATATATGGTAAAAGGAACACTATATAATAGATAACAATTGCACGTTACTGGACAAAAATGTTTTAGGTACTCTTCGAACCGCAAAAGAAAAAAAAGCTAGAGAGACTGCTATTTAGTTTTTAATAAATAGAGTTTATGAATGAGTAATAGTTTTTTTAATAATTCATTCATTGAAAATACAAAAATACTCTGGATAAAGATAACTGCACTAAGTGGGACCACGTATACCGGAGTTTCATCATTCTGGTACTTCGTCTTGATGGTATTTATTACGGAAAGTTATGGGAATGATATTAAAATGTATCCTTGTCATATAATAGATAATAGATAATTTAAAGTACAATAAGTTTAACATTGAAATAATGTGTAAATATTAATTTGCAGTTTGATGTCATTTGATGTAGCTAAAAGGCCATTAATTTGACATTTAGATATATCGACGACATTTTGTCAATTAATAATGACAATTGTCATACATATGTCGATGCGAAAACTCAAGCACACACGCTTCCTACTTGGACATTTTACTTACTATAGATTCAGACGGAAACAACTAGGCTATACGACAAACACGACCATGTCGGTTTTCCCATCGTAAAATCTCCACATTTAAGTAGTAATATGCCGCAATCAACTGTGTATGGCGTTTATATTTCACGAATGATCCTATAGGCCAGCGTGTGCTCAGCATTTTATAGATGGAGGTACACTACTTTCTGAACAAATTATTCACACATGGATATCGAAACCGCGTTTGATATCAACGTTCCTCAAATTTTACGGGCAGTATTATAATCTTGTTTGCGATAACTCCTTTTCACTAAATGAAATGTTCAGTTGCCTGTTGTACTTGTTGGGACGTCTGTACCAATTATGACGATGGTTTGTTTCTCATTTATTTTATTTGGACTCGAATGTGGACTCGCGGTGGGTGTGACCGGTCACCAGGGGGGGTGCTTACTTTTCCGTGGCACCTGGTCTCACCTCTTGACATTTATATTTATTGATAACCAATTTCATATACTATGATGATGTAGATCTGGATGGGTGTTAATGGTGTATGGTTGCTCTGCCTATGTTTTTATAGTCTGGTACAAATCAGTAATGATATCAAGAAAACAATTACCATTTACATGGTAAGGTGTAGAATGGCTATACAGTCCCAACCCATGTATCTACATCAATATATGTGAATCAATTAAAGACCTGATACAAATACAGTATATATGAATTTCGCGTATTTTGACATTATATCAAAGCAAATTTACTATCACTTATAATACTTTTTCACAGCCAGGATTCGGGTCCGGCTTCCAGTGTGACTGCTTGTGAAAGTGCGTTTCCTGATTAGTTGGAAGTTGATTGTCATCTTTGCTTGCTTAATTGTCAAGTAAAGTCCAACTGGATACCTCTACTGATGACAACTGTATCATTATTGAGTATAAACTTTAAAATTTTTGTTTGAATATGAGACACCGTCGGAGAACAGTAATTTTCAAATTGCAATATTTTTAGAACTACTCCATATGTATTCTACAACATTCCTAGGGTATTCCCATAAAATTGATTTCCCGTCATACTCAACAACTTGGTCGAAATACTTTTTTTTCTGGCGTTATTCAAATAAACTTCTTCAGAGAAAAAACTTTTGAAATGTAACACTTGAAATGTTACATATTGACATTTTCAAAGTTTTTGCCATAATTAATAAAATGAAGCTAAATATTCAACTAAATTGGCACATTAAATGAAAAACCCGGACCGGAACATGTAGTTCGAATCTCGTGTCCATGATTATGTTTATTAAATTTTTTGTTCTTTTGATTATAATTCTATTTTGTTTTAATCACATCTTCGTGGTTTTTGCGGGACAAGTTTTCCAGCAGATTGTCGGCATTCCAATGGGTACTAATTGTGCACCTCTCTTGACTGACATATTTTTGCATTCATATGAAGCGGAATTTATACAGTCTCTGCTCTCCAAAGGAAACAAACGGTTAGCATCTCGGTTCAATTTTACTTACAGGTATATCGACGATGTTCTGTCCATAAATAATTTAGAATTTTAGAATTACTTCGGCCAGTTGTATCCTGTTGAGCACAGATCAATGAGACGACAGGGAACAACACATCTGCTTCTAACCTAGATTTACTCCTGTCGATTGGTAAAACCGGTCAAGCATCCTTCCATATCACGAACTTTACGTTTCTAAGTAGTAATGTTCCATCTACTCCTGCCTATGGCATTTTCATTTCACAACTTATACGTTATGCCAGGGAATGCTCTTCTTATGAATGTTTTATTCTGAGAGCAAAACGACTAGCCAATAAACTAACAAGATTACGTTGTTGAACGTTTGGAGTCGTCGTTGAAGACGTTTTATGGTCGATACGGTTATCTTGTTAAGCGTTATGAAGTAGATAGTATTCTGGAGCACGGCCACAGATAGTGACTCCCTTTCACCAATCGTGCTTTTCACTGAACTCGACCTTATCACCAAACTTGACCTTTTCACCGAATTTTACTAGAAAGGTTTCCATGGAACGTTTGCGACGGGTGTGGCATGCCAGCAAAAAACGCCGATTCCTTCCGGACACCTATCTTATCCCGTTTGGGATTCGCAAGTGTACTTCATGTTGAGACCATCTACACATCAAATTCGTCGTATTATAATGGACTTGAATTTTGATTATCGATTGGTACTTCTTCAATTTTACTTTAGAAGGACACCATATGTTTGTAAATCGCTTTGAAGTTGGATTTTGCTAATATAATACTAAATAATACTAAAATGCTATAAATAATGAATGTTTTTGCGTAGAAAATATGATTGCGATAAACATGTTTTACCTTTTACCTGTCCAGAAGATTGAGCTCTTGACTTTAACATTTTATGAACACGTGATTCTCCTAATAAAATAACAAAAATTATAATTTGCCTGATGTAGGTCATTTTATAAAATATAACACATGGTGTCGTTATTCTTAATTGTATCAGATAAGATTTATGGTACATGTATATGATTACTACTTGCAAATATCATTTCCTTTTATCCGAAATGTAGAAAACGGACATTCAGTTTTGTTTGTTTTTTCGTTTATTTATTATTGCAAAATATAATATAAAAAATGCTGTATATTATATATTTGCTTTGCGTATCAATTTATTCTAAAGAGGCAATTTAATGATACAGAGACGTGTTGTTTTTCATATCAACAGTCGTAAAATTAGAAAGAGGTATTACTTTCATTACTGTTGATAATCCTGGATATACAGATAAAAATAGATTCAATAATAATAATGTTCTAGTTTTTCATCGATGACATTATGTTTGAGTCATGTATAGGCCTTTTCTCAAGGCGTGGAGCTGGGGTCACATTTGGGACCATATTTCTACTTATATATTTGTATGATCGATACCTGATTTCCATTTTTGAATCTTTCAATCATTTTTTCCTTGTGGGTCTTTTTGTAACAAATTAACTTTGGTATTATTAATAATATCCATAACCACTGTGTTGTTACCACTACTGGTGGATCGATTGAGTCCCCGAGGGTATTCATGAATCCAGTACCTGGTATTTCGACCATACATGACTCTTACATACTAAAGTTGTATTTCGTCAGATAGAACCATTTAAATTCCAAACTTCTTTAAAGCTAAGATAGTCATCTTTTTACATTGGGTACTCGTAAACGCTTTATTAGGTTTATTATTTGGCATTGTATTATACCACTTTTCCTTTCGGAAATTTGAATTAAATTCGAGCTCTACTGATGTCTTATTGACAGAAACGATCGTCTTGGGCATTTGTTTTGGCTTCATATTTTGTAAAATTATAACTATAGTATTGTTAAATTATAACTATGGTATTGTTAATCATATAGTATTTTTTGGTCTTTTTGTCATTTTTGGAATTCTTTTTTATTTTCGCGTTAAATAATTTTAATAGTAATTGCTGATGAGTTGAACAGTATGAATAGAATCTTTTGATGTCATCCATGTAAATTCATTCATCTACTCAGAGCAAATAGTTCATATGAGTCAGATCGATCTCCAAATGCAGTACTGTATACAGGGAAATTTTCGCCGCCGTTTTATTTTCGCCCCTTTCACCCTCATCGTCACTGGGTGAATTCAAAATGGTAAATTCATCTAAATTTAATAATAAAAGTCTGGGCGAATTTTAAACCGGGTGAAAATAACACGGGGCGAAAATAATCCTGATACAGTATTTGATTTAAGTAAAATGATGAACGCCAATAATTTTCAATATCATTGACGACGAAATATCTTCTTTAACGCTTGTGTTTGCTTGTGTTTGAGAGAGAGAGAGAGAGAGAGAGAGAGAGAGAGAGAGAGAGAGAGTATGTGTTTTTTTTTTTTTCCGAAAAATAATATGCGTTTATACATATGTTCTCTCTAAATATTATTCATGAATGGTGCAACTTATCCATGTCATCTTATTTCAAATTGAGAATCTTGATCATTAAAACCTTTTTAGTAATCTTTGTATGGTAATACAGTCTAAAGTATTTGACAGAAAGGTTAAAGGGTAATAAAGGAATGCTTAATATTTGTGTTATGCAACATTTAACAATTGACATATAATTGTATTTATTGTACATATTAAAAGAATCGAACATTTTTCAATTACGATATATATATATATATATATATATATATATATATATATATATATATATATATATATATATATATATATATTTATTTATTTATATATATTTATTATTTCTAACGTGGCAAACATATATTATTCCATATGTTAGTTGTTATAATGCTGCATATAACAATGCGTCATTTCAAGTATACACCTAGAGTGTTACAAACACGTTAAGAGTTCAGAAAATGCTACTTTGCATGATAAATTTATATACATAAATGGCAAGAATAGCATTTATTTACATCACTAATGAACATATGGCTTCTTAAACTTCGATTTTTTAAAACCTATACGTCACATGTTGGCATAATTTATGCTTTTATTTGTTAATCTACTTTTATAGTCGGTAGATCGTTGTATCTTTAAACAGAAAAAGCAGGGCTTACTCAGTATTACTTATCCACCTTTGATTTTCACACTGACTCCATTTCGCCAATCAGATCTCAAACTGACTGATGACCTTTTCACCGAGTTTAACCTTTTCATCGAACTCGAGAAGTATCCATGTATCATTTGCGACGTGTAATGGATGCTAACAGAGGACGCTGACTCTTGTCAGACACTTGGTCTGTTCCCGTTTGCGATTCGTAATTTTTCTTCATGTTGATACCGCTATTATATCCGGTCTCTCGTATTTTTATATATTGGTACTTCATATTTACTGTATAACACTGTGCAACCAATTAGATTATGGATAACCCAAATTTGAATCATTTTGAAATTAAGTTTATAAAAAGAATTTTGTTATTAGTACCAATTACATATCTTGTAAATTTACCGGCAAATTAATCACTAATGACAAAATACTAAGTAGCCCAGTGATAATGAATGGCCATCGTAATGTCCATGTTTTTAACAGGGACAAAATTTAAACTTTATTATCCAAAATACGAAGAGTTACTATTCAGTATGAATTATTTCTAGAGTATTCTAATCAAAACTTGATATTTGCCTAATGTAATGTAATATATATATATATATATATATAACAACATTATCATTTACTGTGGACCTCGGATCAGAATGATACTATCTGCATAAAAAATATCGTACATAAAACACAAATACAGATATAACATTGTACCTACAAACTCACCATGCCCCGGCTGGGGTTCGAACTCTCGGCCTACGGCATCAATCGCCTGGCTCTGTCATAACTACTTGGTAATCTACGCATTTACTAAAATGAATGTTTTGATAGCGGTGAGTAGAATTCCGAACATGAGGACTCGGTCGCAGAGATAGAGGTGAAAGGTGTTTAATCCTAACGTAAATTACAATGCATGTAGTCTGGAGAAATACAAATATATATAAAGCACAAATATCACTACAACATTATCATTTACTGTGGACCTAGGATCAGAATGATACTATCTGCGTAAATAAATCATACATAAAACACAAACACAGAAATAACTCTGTATTTGTGCTTTATGTATTATTTATTTCCGCAGATAGTAAGCAGAAAGTAAGATTATATAGCAATAATATAAATAAAGTTTTATATTTTCATAAAGTTTTATATATTCTTGTGGTCATTTGGTTGAAAACACTGAAATAAAATAATCACAATCCATTTGCGTGTACATTAATATGATTTTGCAATCATACAACGGTCACTGCTTTGCAAAGACGTTGCAAAATTTAAAACAAATGTTGTATATCAATATGATAGCTGCCAAAAGATCGTTGATATAACCTTGAATCTATTAATATTTGATTACTCAGCAATCATACAATAGCACGTGACTTTGAAGACTGGAGTCTAATTATGGACACAGACCTATTTGTCTACAATGTAAGTATGAGCGATCGTGATTGATATTATAAAAAAGATTAAACACCACTGTTTATAAAATACGATAACTTATCGGTAATTGAACATCAGTTTATAAAATACGATAACTTATCGGTCGTTAAACACCACTGTAAAATACGATAACTTATCGGTCATTGAACATCACTGTTTGTAAAATACGATAACTTATCGGTCATTGAACATCAGTTTGTAAAATACGATAACTTATCGGTCATTAACAATTTAAAGTACTGATGAATACAATTTGTAGTCAATGGATAAAGAGTAGATGCGAGTTTATAATGAAAGTGTGGTGTGTTATTGAAGACTTGAAAATTCCAATATAAAAGCATAAGTATGATATTGTTAAAGAGTAAGAAGGCCCACATAACAACATACAAACAAAGTCTGTAAATGCATGTGTTAGATAAACACGGGGTTATGTAAAATAAAAAGATGGAATAACATGTTTTGGAAGAGTTTGCGTCTATAATTGACCAATCGTCAAATGCCTGACACGTGGGTCTGAATATGCATTTTTGACGTCATAAGTTTGTGACGTCTTAATCACACAGATGTTCGACAGGCCGTTTAATTTTGACGTCATAATGGTAAAGTCTGTTAAATGGTGACGTGTCGGACCTCTCGTGATAGATCATATGAGATCATGTGAATAATGTTAGAAATTCTCATTTAAAAATATACGTTTGCTAGTACAGTGATGGTAGCAAATTAGTCAATCGAAACAGACCCTTTCATGATAACTCCGTTCCTACTAATTTCACCTGTACACAAGCACTTCCGAGTGGCATCAAGAAGTTTCGTCCTCAAAATATTTCATACATGACAATTAGTACCCAATTAAAGACTAAATGTTCCCTGGATACGATTTGAATTGGGTATGATTTGTGTTGAAAACGAAACTTCTTGTTACCACTCGGAAGTGTTAAGTGCGCAGGTGAGATTAGTAGGAACGCAGTTATCATGGAAGGATCTATTTTTGTCATTTATAATGCTGCCGTTTGTTATTTCGCCTACAGACGTACCTAGGATTTCTTTTTAAGTGCAAATCAATCTGTATATACATAACTAAATGTCATTCAAAGATTTAGACGATCTAACTATCTAAATTATCATGACCCCCAATCCGATAACCTTCAGTTGTTTATCAAATAAAAAGCCGTCTGTACGCGACCAATGTCAGCAAATATTTAACTATAAGTTGTCACATTAATTAAAGAGTTTGTTAGTATAATAACAACATGTTATTTCCAACAATTTTAAATTACTGATATTGTCATGTCACCATGCTTGAGATATTGCAGATCTGGTCAAAAACATGTCAATTACTTAATTAATATTTTAATTAATTCGCGTTTGAAATAGGCGTATCCCGTCTCGTAAGCGATAGTATTATCACCATATGACCAAAGATGACCCATGTACTTTACACATTACGCTTTGTGTTTATAAAACAGCAGAGCAGGTTTATATACTGGTATTCCCAGACGTTAGTGAGAACGTCTGATGGCACAAGGTATGCTTTGAATGGTCATTTATCTCCCAAAATGATGAAATTTAAATAAATCAGTAAAAAAGAAATATTTATTGACTAATATGCAGTTATGATTATAAAATACTTCAGAATATGTGTCATTATGCTTGGTCTATAAATCATGTTATATCATTTGATATATTAGAATAATACTTATATACACATAGTTACATAATCTTCAATATCTCAGAGATATATAGTTAAAATCATATTTTATGTATATGAGTGTAAAGAGAAACAAAATCTGTTTCTGTGGTTTGATGCTTTGGGGTTTTTTGTTTCAATGGGATTTCGTGCCATTTTCAACAATTTCTCAGTTATATTGTGGCAGCCAGTATGTAATGGTAGGGGAGAATCAGGGTTACATTGTACCCGTGAAAAGAACAACGGGCCTTGTGGTATGATGTAAAATACTTTTTTCCATGTCTTGTAAATATATTAATTTTCCTATATACATTTCATACTTATCAAAGTCAAGTAATCAACTACATTTTGACAATGGTGATACAAATCAATGTGTATTTATTTTGATTTTGTTTGAAATGTTAAGCAAAGTCAAAGAAGCCACCTTATAGACTTTAATGATTTAATGTATTGTTAAATAATGAAGCATCCGCCTGTGTATATATATATATCTTCAAATGAAGCCGTGTGTGAAATCCAAAAACTTTAATTAAACGCTTTTGTCTAAACAGACATTATTAAGCTATTTCGATGCTTGTATAACTAACATAAAGCTAATTAGTGACAAAATCATAAGGTACCTGTTGACACAAACATTTCCTTATAAACATAATGTGTGTGTGTGTGTGTGTGTGTGTGTGTGTGTGTGTGTGTGTGTGTGTGTGTGTGTGTGTGTGTGTGTGTGTGTGTGTGAATGCCTATGTAAAGATGTATGTTTGTATATATTTATAAAAACCCGACTTCAACTATATGGTAATAAGGCGGGCCTTGATGATGAAACTTCGAAACTCTAAACTGCTATGGAATTTGAATCTTGTACAATGTAATAGAGTATGTCCTGTACCAAGATAAACGTTGGTGAAGCGCTCTCAAATGGTAGGGATATTCGATTATATGTCTTTTAAGGCCACATCCCGTGTAGTAATGTTCATAAATAAACTTTTCTGTACTCAATTAATTCTTGATGGCGAGTTCCGCCAGCAACGTCTGGTTGAGTGTGATGATTGCCAATTTCTCGTCCGACTTCAAATTCAGCTTAGACCTTTTTAAAAAGTCCTCTATCTTCTTTCCCAAGTGTAATCATCATATGCTCCTTCGCTTACAACTGTTCCTCTGCTTTTTTTTGTTTTTGTTTTGATTATTGGTTTATTTAGATAAAATAACTTTTAAATTGGAGCTCAACTGATGAAGTCTAATTGACAGAAACGATATCGTCTTGAGCATTATAACTTTGGTAGTATGTTTATAATATTTATAACCACTAGGTCGTTGCCACTGCTGGTGGACCGTTTGAGTCCCCGAGGGTATACATAAACCTAGTACCTGGTATCTCGGTACCAGCTGTTCATCTTATACTAAAGTAATATTTGGCACTGTTAACATCATTTAAATTCAATTTTTTTCTAAAGCTAAGATAGTCATTTTTTTACAGTGGTTACTCTTAGACGGATTTCGGCTATACGTTTAGAGATATTATTTAGCCTTGTATAATACCACTTTCTCTTTAGAAAATAACTTTTAAATTGGAGCTCAACTGATGAAGTCTAATTGACAGAAACGATATCGTCTTGAGCATTATAACTTTGGTAGTATGTTTATAATATTAATAATATGTGGTGGGTAAATTATGTCACTGAATTCTACCTCGGCCTAAACAAAAAGATAAATAAGAAATTAATTAACTATTTCTTCTATTTTCATTTTTGTCCAGCTGTAGGATGATATTTGTGGTGATTTCTTGTAGAATATATAGAAATAAAAATGAAGGGAAATATCTCTCAAATAAAGTATAAAAGCCTTCGCGTCCGTCGCGATTATATTACAATGATATTGCTTCTCGATCGGGGTCACGTGGTGGCGCTCTATAATAACTAAGAAATTTTCATGTTTTTATACCAAAGTGATTTTAAGAATTCATACAGAATTCCGCCAATAACTTCATTAATACATCGATTTTTTTCATTTTCATCGGTTAGGAGTGGTTTTCGAAAGACAGTCAAAATTACAATAACTTCCCCGGAATGTGACTTTAAGGTGACATTATTGCTGATATAATGCAGTGAGTGTACAGTACTAATCAAAGTGCACATACTCAATATCAAACCGCACTCATAGGTCTAATCTACAGATAATGTCCTTTTAAGAATTACTAGAATGATTGATTTGTTTTATGTAATTACTTGTTAACACAATTAAACAAACACGCAACCCATTTAAAGTCACAAACACAAAGCGTCACTAAATAACACCGTCATGTATATGTAACACAAAGCGTCACTAAATAACACCGTCATGTAACACAAAGCGTCACTAAATAACACCGTCATGTATGTGTAACACAAAACGTCACAAAATAACACCGTCATGTATGTGTAACACAAAACGTCACAAAATAACACCGTCATGTATGTGTAACACAAAGCGTCACAAAATAACACCGTCATGTATGTGTAACACAAAGCGTCACTAAATAACACCGCCATGTATGTGTAACACAAAGCGTCACAAAATAACACCGTCATGTATGTGTAACACAAAGCGTCACTAAATAACACCGTCATGTATGTGTAACACAAAGCGTCACTAAATAACACCGTCATGTATGTGTAAGATTTAAAAATAGGTAAGTCCTAGATACTGATAAGAAGTGAATAATTACATCTATATTCTTCTGGACCCGGTTGCACAACACATCGTTAAATTTAACGTACCGTTAGCCCATTGGTTTAACATTGGTTAACTTCACGTTAACGCTAACAACCTGTTATGCAACTGGGTCCTGGTGTTAATATCAAAGTTAAGTTGTAGTTGATAATGTCAAAAAATTAAATAGTGAAAATGTTTTTGTTTGTTTAATTACCATTTTATCCAGTTACGATGATTGAGTTATATGAAACTGTCGTCAGCACAGTCGTGTATAGAATACCATGGTACCGTTCTATGTTTAAGCCGAGTTCATTTACGTAACATTATCAAAAAAAAATCACATCTGAAAAGACTCAACCAAAGAAAAATGAATCTTTACGTCATTTACAAAGCTTCAGTCTCAGGTGTTCGCAAATTTAAAACTTAAGTTACCTGTTCAAAGGCAGTTGTTGAGTCCTCTTTACCACTTTTGATAAGGATCTATTTCTCCCTTATTTCAGAGGAATCGCAGTGGGTGTGACTGTCAACAGTGGATGCTTACTCCTCTATGACACCTTGTCTAGATTTCCAGAGGTCCGTTTTTGTCCAGTGTTCCCAAGATTTATATACTGTCGCCTGGACATCCTGTAAATTTTATATTCTTCAACTCGTATGTCAAATATACAAGCATTTCGGCCATATCTGATTTTCGTTAGAAAGTTTGCTAGTTAACTTGCAAACGGAACGGTGGTCTCTTCCCGGGTATATTGTAACCAGGTTCTCTCCTCCGCCATTAAAACTGGGTGGCATTATGTAACTGAACAAGAGGCCAAAGCGCCACATGGCTCACCTGAACAGTGTTGGTATCTTACAAATATGGGAATCTCCATTTTTAAATCATTGTAACATTTCTTTGGAGTGGAAGAGACTTACAAATGAATGAAAAAGACAATTATATTGAATCAATCACCACTCAGATGCACTCCGTGCAGTAGTTCTGGAGAAGATTTTCAGAGAGGGATACCCCTCAGATCTTTTTTGTCCCTATCATTGATCCACCTTTGAGTCGATCTGGTTAAAAAGCACAAACTTGGTAGATCTTAGGTACTTCCTTCCCCTGAAGAGGGTTCGAAGAACAAGCTAATAATGTGGAAAAATGCCCCACAGCCCCCTTTAATTTTTGTAGTGTTAAAAAATTCATTAATATTCCAAAATTAAGTTTCAGGAAAATTCTTTCAAGAGAGAATTTCTCTACCTAATTACAGGTAAAAAACATAAAATGAATGCACGATAATGAATAAAAGGGAGAAAATCAAGTCATACAAAAATGAATAAAAATGGCTTGAAAGTCTGAACAACGTCAAAAATGCATCCAAAATTTATTTTTCTATTTCAAAGAAATAACTTGAATCATACATCTAGGTAAATCACTCAGATGCAATTAATTTTTCAATCTATGCGGCGGTTCTGGAAAAGAAGATTTTTAAAGAGGGTACCTCCGAGTCATATTTTATCCCACCCTGGATCCACCCCTGGGATAACCCAGCCGAAATAAAAAAAAAACTGGTAGAAGACCTTGAGAACTTGAATCCTATTAAGTTTATCAAAATCCCTTCAGCCGTTTTGGAGCAGTCAAAAATAAGAAATGAACAGAAGGGCAGATATACAAATGGACGGACAGACGACAGACAAAAGGTGATCAGAAAAACTCATTTGAACCTTCCGTTCAGGTGAGCTAAAAATCGTTGAGTGTGGCATAAAACACTAATCAAAATCAAAATTTAAAAAGCAAGCATTTTAAAAAAGAATGTAGTTTAAGTCATCTTGTAAATTTATTGACAAAAACTAAATTGAAAGTTTTCTCCTGACATTTTATTCACTCAGGTTAAAAAAGCAAATGTGTTCAAGCAAAATTAGACAAAAACACAAAACTAACATCATGTTATACAATAAATTGCATTGATACCATAAAATTTATTGACAAAGTCCTACAGATTATATCACTAATTAAAATTGCTTGAGTAATGACTCAAAATTGTAATAACAAAGAAATTCTTAATGTATAAAAATGTATGCTTATAATTACATCATAAGACATATCAAATAATACTTGTCAGACTTATTTACACAAAAATTACTAAATTAAACATAATTAAGGCAAGAAACAAAAACAAGTTTGACAAAGTACAAACAATGATGATAAAAACATCAAAACAAAGAATGCACACAAAGACTTGCACCAAAGGAAATGCTAAAATGACAGAAAATATAGTACTCAAACAACTCCAATTGTAATGACAAAAATAATACAACTAGGAGGAAAACTGACCAATCTAAAATGAATGCTAATTGGATAAATGTTTTGTAGTTACCTGGGACTTAAAAGTCTTAATCATTGCTGACCATTTGACACAGTTTTTAGAATTCTATTGAGAAAGACATTTTAATATTAAGAAGTGGCTGAAGAGCTTTTGTAAGAAAATAAATATGGTATACTTTAATGGATATGTTATGACAAATTCAGATTAATGAAATAAGAGCAATTTGGAAAATCAAACAAAATTAAATAAATATTCATGTGACTTTTAATTATGAAATGTGATGTCGCAAGTAATACCCTGTTCATTTCACATACATAGATTTTATTTCAGCAAGGTCATTTGCAAAACTTCATATATAATTAACTCATTCAATCCTAGAGACATATTTGGACAATCCTAAGTAATAGATTTACATCAAAGTCCACTGTTTCTAAAGGGTTGATGGGTTAATCAGTACTCTTACAATGCAAATATCATGCCTAATGTACCCATTAATATTCTTTGACCTTTTGTGAAATATAGCAAAGGTAATGTGGGTATCATGCAATCTTTCCCCTGATCTTAAAATATTAAATGTCTTAATTCGAATGTGATATAGATAGTAGAGTGCTGATGTATGTAAACCATACACACAAAGAATATAAAATGACTACGAAGTGTCTTAGAATACAGCAATGTGATCCAAAAAAAAAAAACAGATCAACAAAAAAAAGACAAAAAATGCACAATGGATTAGAAATAACAAATGAAAGACATAAAGGATATAAATCATTAAAACGTATGCACCAAAGCAGTAGAAAAAGTGTCTGCAATACCATGCTTTCTATGTGATGGAGACTATCTAAGATTTGGGCTAGGGCCAGGCTCCCCAAAACTAAAGAACAAATTTAGATTTATTATTTGGCCTTGTGTGATACCAATTTTTCTTTCAGAAATATACAATTATATAAAATTGAAGCTCAAATAATTAAATCTTATTGACTAATTATCTTAAACATTTGTTTTGGCCTGTTTTGTAAAACTATAATTTTGGTATTGTTAAAAATATTGTTAAGTCTGAGGATAGCCCTTAATTGGTCTCTTATTCAATCAGATTTAAGAATTAGCTGAATTTATGTAAAATTCACAGATTATAGTTATACACATATTTCATTTGACAAAAACAGTAGATGAAAAGGTCATCTAATTAACATACACTCAATACATTTGTCATGGTGTAACATATAATAAAACCCTGTATAAATACATACAGGATACCTACTATATTTATAACATATTCATTTCTCATGAAACAAGAAAAAGCAGTACCAAATTTGTAAAGTGCTTGATTGGCAGAGTAAAAATAAAAACAATTCACATTGATTTTGCATCGTGTTATTTTTCACAAAACAACAATTAAAAATAAAAATAAAATAAATTTATAAATCCTTATATTTCACTACCAAAAATGTAATAAAAACTGTTCTTGGAAACATTGCATATATAGTATATGTATCACACATCTAATCATCATTTTAACACAGAAAATGATAGGGTTGATTTGTACATAAATAGTACTACTAGGGGACAGCAAAAACCTTTTTATGATCATGTGGTTTTTATACACAGATGGAAACTAAAGCAAGTTTTACTGTACATATAATTAGACTGTTAAAATACAGACCGATTTGTGTGGCTCTCTCTATATACACGTATACATTGTATACACAAAAAGACATGATAATGTAGATGTACACTTGGTTTGTAAATCAGTAAAATGACAACATTTACACCTTCAATACAAACATACAAATCCACTAAAGCTATCTACTTAAAAAGTCAATTAACTGGTAAAATAAATAAAACAAAATCCTCAAATAGTTAAAGGAATGATATATATGGAAGTCATTTCTATACTGGTTAAAGTTAAAGGATTGATATATATGGAAGTCATTTCTATATTGTTTTAACCATGTTATTCTTATGTTTTTAACAAAGAAACATAAACATGTTTACTTTCAATTCAATTCTTATGGTATTACACGATAGGTTTAATTGAATACTTTTGGTATCATGTTCAAATAAATACTTTTGGTATAGTCTAGTATGTTCAATTGAATGCTTTCCGTATTATCTAGTACATTTAACTGAATACTTTTGGTATTACTTGGTACATTCAATTGAATAATTTGCTATTATGTTCAATTGCATACTTTTAGTATTACCTGGTACAGTCAATTGAATACTTTTGGTATTACCCGGTACCTTCAATTAAATTCCTTTGGTACTAACCATTATATTCAATTCAAAACCTTTGGTATTACCAGGTATATTCAATTGAATACTTTTGGTATTACCTGGTACATGCGATTGAATACTTTTGGTATTACCAGGTACATTCAATTGAATACTTTTGGTATTACCTGGTACATGCGATTGAATACTTTTGGTGTTACCTGTTACCTTCAATTAAATACCTTTGATACTACCCGCTATGTTCAATTCAATACCTTTGGTATTACCAGGTACATTCAATTCAATACTTTTGGTATTACCCAGTATATTCAATTCAATATCTATGGAATTACCCGGTCAACTCAATTAAATACTTTTGGTGTCAATACCTACCAAGTGCTTCCAATAGTAACATGCCATTGATGAAAATATAATAAATATCTTATGTACAAATTTTCCACCATTGCCAACAACACCCGATATCAATTGTGCCAACCACACCTGATATCAATTGAGCCAACCACACCTGATATCAATTGCGATGCATTTGACTTCCATTAACTCTTAATCGGAGTAAACCAGAGCTTTTATCAAATATTACTAAACATTTTAAACATATTATCAAACATTTTTCTATATTTTTGCAAAACATAAAGACTTTCTTGTTCACTTCAAAAATTCTAAGTTATGTTTAAGTTATGGACACTGGACAGAGAGGAAAAAATAATAGATCCCTAATCTTTTAATTATGAACAGATTTGATTCTTTAGTCATGAAGTAAACAATTTCTGAAGTATTAAAAATGTGTAAGGTTTTCAAGATGACAATTCAATTGTATATGCATTTATTGAAGTGAAATTGACAACCTTTAGCACATTTTCTGCAGTTATATATTCCCTAGAATATATATAAAATTATATGATGACTTTATAAAATTACCATGGTAACTACATGTACATGAAATTCTATTGTGACAATATACAATTGAGACTAAACAGAATTACTTTTGTAATACAGTAAGTGTGTGTGTTTACTAGAACCTCCTAAAAAATTTATGATATATATCATGGAATAGATGTTTATGTAAAACCAAATGTTAGCTTTTAAAATGACATAATTTGAAATAATATATATCAATTAATGTAAACATTTGAATGCTCATACAGATTAGTTCATCTCCTTTAACATCTAATACATAACAAAGAACAATACTGTTAATCATAATCAAACAGAAATCTGGCTCTTCTTTGAATACTCCGGTTTCCTCCCAAAGAAAATACACCTTACGCCAACATCAGAGTCAACGAGAGACATTTATGTAAGTTGACATAGCTGTTTGTTATTTGTTGTAAAATAACTAAAGTTAAATCCACATTCTGAGTCAAATAATCCTTTGAACAATACCTCTTTTGAGAGACCACCTGTCTTGAGAGAACACATTTCAGTGGCTAACAGGGTTGTCATTCGAGACAGGTGCTTGCACATAAAAACTTTTCATGCTTCTAATCCTTTTGATAACGATTCAATCACAAGGGAAATAACTCTAGCAATATTATGTTATCATTTATATGAGATTTCATAAAAGTAAAAAAGCTCTCTGACTAAAACTCATTCTTGATTTAAGAGTTCAATGTCGAGGTCACTAACCGTGGTGCAATTTAAAAGGCCTCCAAAAGAGGATTATGCAAATATACTCTACGTTACAGCAAAATAAAATATCTAATGTTAAAGAGTTTCTAGATATTCAACAATGTACATTTCATTTCTATCTGAATGGAAATTTACTTTTTGTTTTGAAATTTTTTGGTCATCTTTACTCAAAAAAAAAAAAACGCTACAAACAAAATAAAACAAAACTAATGATTCTTAAAAAAATAGATTAATAAGGCTGTTTACAGCAATTAATCATATTTTATGGTCAAAGATATGTAATTTATTCTAATTTTTGTTAAATAATCAAAGTCTTGTAAATGTTTGATCTTTGTTTCTGAAATGTTTTTATATTCTTTGTTCATGCTTTACACAATGCTTTCATAATTACATGTAAATCTGGCAGCAAGGAAGATATCTTTTCTAAATGATTAAACAACCAGAAAATATATGTAGAATTATTTAGGCTTGTATATTTTGTCTATTTTATGTTCTGTACTTTTACCTTAAAGCAATATGAGCTGTCGCCAATGGAAATTTTTTTTAAATTGTCTAATAAACACTAAACCACCTAAAAACTATTGAAATTATAGATCACCAATTATGAAATTACCTTCATCTTTTGTGATTTAAACCTGTAAAGTTTGTTTTTCAGACACAAAATAATCATTGTCTTGCAAGACAGGATTTCTCTGATGTAATTGTACTATATGCAAGTAAACTCTGGGTCAAACATTCGGAGAACCTTTATTGCACATGTACCACCATTAGATGATCTGGAGCCATTACAATCTCATCCCACGCTGTCTTGGAAAAATCTGCATGTAAAATTTTGTGCCGATGACAGCTCATATTGCTTTAAATGTTTGGTAGTGAATCACTGTAATTTTAGATGATTTTTTTCACGAAAATGCCTAAAAATACATTTTCACTAGAATAGGTAAGTTTCAATGACGCTGAGTTGATTCCTATAACATGACCAATTAGCCACGGCTTAATCTGCATTCTTCTTCAGACAAAGGTCTGATACGTCTCTCTATCCATTTTGGCATTGACCAGGGATAACTCCAAGCATACCATGGGCCAAAAAGAATCATCAAAGCAGAACACTGAACAAGTCCAACTGCTAGAATAATTTGTACTGTTGAGAGATAGTGTGCAAGTAATACAGCCATGATGGTGTGTACAGCACCATCAAATAATGTACCAAGTATAGAGTCCAAGTGCCACTCTTCATAATACTTGCTCTTCACCCAGTCCAGCGAACTCCAGCTGACAATCTGTAACCATAACAACAATTATTTTAGGTACTGAAAGTAACAGAACACAATAACAATGTCCAATTCAGAAAGTACATATAATAGAACTGTAGTTTAAACTTAGCTTAAAGGAATCTCTAGTCTTGTGTTACATAGAAGCAAAACATTCTTAGTTCATATGGGTTACAAAGTTCATTACAAGCACAAAACAACGTTTAGCACTTTTATTGTTGCTTTTGATAAGCTTGATAGGCCTATTTATCAATTAATTGAAATGCAATAATTAGTCTGTGAAGACCGCAACTACAACCTGCAAGTTACCACACACTCTATGTCAAAATATAGTTTTTGACAGTCTTTTTCTTTTGACAACTGGGCAAACATTAACTATTTCACCCTAGACCAATAAGCTGTTTCCCGACTATGAAATTGGTGATTAACTCATGGCACAATTCAAACCACCAGGTGATACATGCGGACAAAAAAGCTTTGTTTTGGGCCTCTGCAGCCGAGGTGTTAGAACATTACATTTTAAGTCTCAAGTCTCTCACTTCTGGTCGGCACAGGTTCGAGCCTTGTTGGAACCTAAGCTGATATTTTTGAAAAAGTTTGGCAGTTTTTTTGCAGAAGGAAGGTGATCTCTTCCTGGGTTCTTACTGGGAAATAAAACAGTTATATCAAGAGCATTGAGGGAACAGTCAAAATATTGTCTCTTGTTAAAAAAATAAAAAAATTGACCAAGCACATTTTTTCTTACATTATTTTATCTGAATTCAAATTCAAATACATTTTCATATTATCTTTCCACAACCTACATAAAGTGCTAATAAAGATGTGAACGAAAACATTGTTTTCACAGAAAATAAGTGGGGGGGCCTCCATGACCAAAAGGTTACAGCATCGCGCTTTGAACCATGAAGTCTCTTACTTCTGGTAAGTATCAGTTCAAGTTCCATAGGAACCTATGCCGTTTTTTGTGAGATTACATTTTGAAATGGAGAAAAAATTCCACTCCTACAAGTAAGTACATTCAGTATTTTGATTTCATTTTGACAAGAGAAAACATTCCATTCCTTGCTAAGCATTTTTTCAGTACTTTGATTATGTTTTAAAAAGGAGATAAACATTCCATTCCAAAATACATTCAGTATTTTGATTTCATTTTGACAAGAGAAAACATTTCATCCTTTGCTAAGCATTTTTTCAGTACTTTGATTATATACTGAAAAGGACAAGACATTCCATTCTTTGCTTAGCATTTTTCAGTGCTTTCATTATAATTTGGTTGGAGAATCATAATATTCCTAGCATACCTTTTCAGTACTTTGATAATATTTTGAAAAGAGAAAACATACCCTTGCTTAGCTTTTTCAGTACTTTCAATACTTGATTAATTATTTTAATAACAGAAAACATTCCATTCCTTTCTTAGCTTTTTCAGTTCTTTCATTACTTTTATGATTTATTTGACAAGAGAAAACATTTTATTCCTTGCTTAGCTTTTTCAGTACTTGACTATTTTTGACAAGAGAAAACATTCTAATCCCTCCTTAGCTTTTTCAGTACTTAACTATTTTTTGACAAGAGAAAACATTCCATTCCTTGCTAAGCTTTTTCAGTACTTTGATTATATTTTGATGAGAAAACATTCCATTCCTTGCTTAGCTTTTTCAGTACTTTGATTATATTTTGATGAGAAAACATTCCATTCCTTGCTTAACTATTTCAGATTATTATTCAACAACAGAAAACATTCAATTCCTAGCTTAATTCTTTAAAGTACATGTACATTCAGCACTCTGATTTTATTTTGACAAGAGAAAACATTCCATTCCTTGTCTAACTTTTTATCAGTAATGCCAGTATGGTATTCTGATCATATCATGTATATTTTGATAAGAGAAGAACTGCCAGTGTTGTACTAATATTTGCAAAAAATCATCATTTCGCACCTTTATAGCAGCAGAACTTTTCTCCCAGGTTACAAAGTAAAATATATGCTGTATCATCTGTATGACTGCTAGCCATTGTAGCCTCTGCAGAAAGACAATAGAGGAGAAGAATACGGTCAACAAATCAAACAGGAAGTAATATCGTATACGGACAAGATCCTTTCTCGGAAGAAGACGGACTCGTAACAAAACTGAAAAGTGTCCCACTATGTGATATGATTCCAGGAAAAAGAGAATGACAGCGAAGAAGTTCTCCATCTCAAATAGTGTGGCTGGAATGTTTCACCTCTCAGTCAGTTGGAATGTTCTACCTGGACTGTCAATCTGAAATAGAAAAGTAGAGATTCTTGTACATTTTTAAAAATTTTGGAGCCATAATTTAGCTTCATCTGTGTCAAGTTTGTTTGGAATTTTCTACGTGGACATTCAATTGTCTAGTATGTTCTGCCTCAGGCCTCAATCACTCACCTGAGAACCATCTACAAATGTAGAAAGAAGAATATGTACATGTAGGCTGATTTAAAGAGGGGTACCTTATGGGACCTATTTTGCCCCATCCCGCATCCTACCCTGGGCCGATCTAGCTGAAAACTATGTACTTCATAAAGGTCCTTGAGTACTTGCTTCCAGTAAAGTTTCGTCAAAATTCCTTCAGTGGTTTTGAAACAAAAGCTGATAGTGTGAAAAATGTAACACAACCCTATTTTAGCCGTCTTAAAAAATTCATAAAAAATTCTAGAAATTAAAGTTCGCTAAATTTCTAGCATAAAATCAATTCTTCACTTAATCACCTCCGACTCAGTTGAGCTAATAAAAAAGAAGATAACTTAAGGAGATAAATAAAAAATTTTAGTCAAAGAAGGCAACAAAATAACAGAAATTGTCGCAACCCATTTACAGGTTACTCTAATAGGAATGACCGTAACCTGCAGGTTACAATAGCAATATTGAAGACTTAACAAGAGGCTCTCAAGAGCCTGTATCGCTCACCTGGTTATTTGCTTGAGAAGATCAGACGAACCGAGCAATTTTTGTAAAGGACCTTCCATACATAAATCCTGTAAAGTTTGGTTGAATTTGCTTCAGTGGTTTCAGAGGAGAAAATGAAAATGTGATTTTCCCCATAGGGTCCAATGATAAACTAAGCCCAGCCCTGGCGGCCATGGTTTTGACAGATCGGAACGAAATGAGCAATCTTTGTAAAGGACCTTCAATACATCATTCTTCTAAAGTTTGGTTATATTTGCTTCAGGGTTTTCAGAGGAGAAGATGAAAATGTAATTTTCCCACAGGATCCAATGTTCTTCTTCCAAGTCAGGAACCGGATTCATGAATGAATGAATAAGGTTCTGCGAAAACTTTGCAGTGTGTGCAGCACAGCAGTCTTCTTTTGGCTATATAATGTTAAACTAAGCCCCGTTCTAGTGGCCATGATTTTTGACGGATCAGAACAAAATGAGCAGTCTTTGTAAAGGACCTTGCATACATCATTCCTGTAAAGTTTGATTAAATTTGTGTCAGTGGTTTCAGAGGAGAAGATGATTTTCCTATAGGATCCAATGTTAAACTAAGCCTCGCCATAGCGGCCATGTTTGTTGACGCAAAGTGATTCTAAAAGCCAGGTGAGCTAAAAATGGCGGTCAAGTAACAATTTTCAACAACGGTTTTGAAGTCGCAACATCAATATCTATTTGGAAACCAAATTTCATTGAAATCAAACAATGTTGAATTTTCCCGCCTTTTTTGTCGGCCATTTTGAAAATGGCGGTCAACAAAAAATTTTCAACACCGGTTCTGAAGTCGCCACATCATGGCAAACATTTTATCAATTTACATTCGACCTCTATCTTTCATAGTTTTTGGAGTTAGAAGACGAAAAAACATAAAAATTGAAAAAATTCTGTGAAAAAAGGGCAATAACTCCTACACAGGTTTTTTGGATTGTCTTCAAATTTTCAGGGTGGGTAGATCTTGATATGCTGAACATTTTTGCAATTTACACTTGACCTCTATCTGCTACATTTTTTGAAATAAAAAATTAAAAATGCCAATATTTTGAAAATTTTACAAAAAAAGGGCTATAACTCCGAGATGAGTTTTCCGATTTTCTTCAAAATTGCATGGCAGGTAGATCTCATCAAGCTGATCACTTTCACCCTATGTCAGATTTTTGATATCTGTAATGGTTTTGGAGTTATTGGCCAAAAAACTGCAATTTACCCCCTATGTTCTATTTTTAGCAACAACGGCCATGTTGTTTGACCTGCGACATAGAAAATAACAAATTTGAAACTAAATACCCTAGTGACGACTCAGTTTAAGTTTGGTTCAATTTGGCCCAGATTTTTGAAAGTGAGTTAACGACGGACGGACGGACGACGGACGCAAAGTGATTGCAAAAGCTCACCCTAGGTGAGCTAAAAATGATAACAAAATGGAGGTTTCATGATTAGTATAATTTGTTGTAACCTCCACATAGTGTGAACAATTGCTCTCCTGTTATTTTATGGTTTGCAAAGGTATAGAAAATTCCTTATAACCTGGCGGGCTGGAGTCTTGTGAACCCTTTCTTGATCTGAACAAGTTTAAATTTAAGATAATAAACCATATCATTAAAATGACACCGATTAGAGTAATAACTTGTCACCATACACAATACATAAGAGAGTATCCAGTGATGTATAAAACGTTTTTCCCGCACAGGTTGTCATAACCGAAACGTTAGTAGAATAATCCATATGATAATCAAAAGGTTACTCCGCTGTATGACAATCAAAATGTTACTCCGCTGTATGACAATCAAAAAGTTACTCTGCCCGCCATCTTATGTGAATCAGACAATACTGTATAGCTAGAAATTTTCGCCCCTGGTTATTTTCACCCTTTACGAAAGAAAATATATTCACCACATCTTAATTTGCCCTAATACCACATTAGTATCATGGATGTAATGTATCTGATTCAATTGTTTAGCTTGAAAACTTCGATTACATGTACATTTTAAATTTGCCTTCTAATCTACATGTAAGGGTAAAAATATTCTGGTATACACTATTTAAAAACAAACATCAAAGATGACAGCAAAATTATTGTGTGCTGTTTATTTGAATATATCTTGGTAAATGTGATTAATTGCTATGATACCACCTGCATATGGGATTTATATCTTGCAATTTATCCAATATATCCAGTGTGTGCTCAGCATATGAACATTATATATATTAGGGGACTCCAAGCCAAAATTTTGTAATAACTGTACATAAGAATTGTAGCATGGGTTTGATAGATTTTGCTGAAAGAAACAAGACAAAAAAAAGTTTGTCCAAATCGGTTGGTAAATAACAAAGTTATTGAGATTTAAATATATAAAATATTGGCGTTTTTTCGGAAAAAGTGGTATCAATTTTAGAAAAACAAGCAAAACCACATGTTTAACAGCACATTTATTAAAATAATATGCACTTATATTCATTTTTTTACATAATGTAATGGCAAAGTACACAAAGAAATAGCATCAGTAATTTTAGACACCTGGCATGTCTATTAAAAAATTTCTCAGCTGATGAAAGCTGCCAATGATTCAATAGACTTAGTATCAGGATTGCGGTACGCCTTGTTTTAAGTGAAAAAATGACCACATAAGGAAATTTAGGGGCCTGGTATTTGTATATAGATAGAAATTTTCTCTTTTTTAGACAATTAAATTACTAAAAGCAATGTATCTCATTAAAATGCAGCCTTATATTTTTCAATATGGCTCAACGGCCGCCGAGGCCATGCAAAATTTAGTGCAAATAAGGAGGTTTAGTGACTTGCTGTTTGCATATTGATTGAGATTTTCTACCTTTAGCTATAACTGTATTGACAACAAAGTATATTTTATTTTTGAAAAGTTTTTACAACTATAATTTTTTTCAAAATGGCTGCAACAAAATGGCTACCGTTTTTTTAAATATTGTAAATATGAACACATTTCAGATTTGGGACTTGCTATTGGTATATTGATTGATATTTTTCCTATTACTTTATTAAAAATCGTGTATATGTCAACAAAGTGTTAAAATTTTTCAATATGGCTGCCACAAAATGGCTGCACTCATATTTTAGCACTCTAAGGGGATTTAGACATATAAGTGCAATTTTAAATTCGCATACGATATCTTCTTTCAACTTTCATTATATCCAAGTTTATAATATCCGTTATTATTCCATACTTTCAACACATTAACCATTGATAAGGAATTAATTTATACATGTAGATAGCTGTCTCTATACGGTGAAAAATATCTCACGGTTTTAATATTCGCTATATTCATGGCGTTGATAAATCCGTGAATTCAAGAAACAGCGTATATATTTTTGATGAAATAATATATGATGTACATAATTAATGCAATGTCTTTGCACAACCTGAACTTAACATATTTATCAACAGTCTTGATCTTCAAAAACCCTGATTATTTCAGGAAAGAGAGAAAATGATAATTACCATGTGGAATTAAACACCTATGGTATAGTGTGATTTTTTCAATTACTCTCTCCACCTTTTCTATATAGATTTTCTCCTACCGATCTGCCAGAGTCTACCATAAATAGGCACAATGTTTACCTTACTTTAATGTAATTTGTATGTAGTGGCCACTTAAAAGAAGCACCAAAACGCATCAAGTATGACACTTTAGTGGTACATTAATTATTTCTAAACATCTGCCTGGATACCATCAGTAAAAGATACAGCATAAAACTCTGTCAACCCCATTCAATTTTTACACTTTTTGGTGGCATTTCAGTTTCATGACGATTGACAATGCCACGTTTTGGAGCTCGTCTGACTGTTTTTGTTCGTGATGCATATTGCAATTGCACTTTGCTGTATATTTGCATTGACATATCATGTTCAGGGATGATATCACTAATTAGCAGAATAAAAATTATCAATTAATTCATTTATCGTAATACATGTTTACAATCCTGAAACTTAGTAAATTTTTTATTTGATATTTGAGTTAAGAACTTTTGTGTGAAACAAAATTTGGTTTCGAATGCAATTGTGTAACCACAAAGAGTTTTTGTAATGTCTGTTCCACAAACCCAAATTCCTTGTTCTTTCATTTGTTTTACTAATTTATCTCTATTCTTTTTCTCTCTTAAACATGCCTTTCTCTCTTTTCCATTCTTTCATGCTGTAATGCTAACCTGAAGCCTAATACTACCACTTTTTCCCTTGTGCTCTCTCATGCGACGGGATGCCAATTTTCGTGCATGATTGTCATATATTTATGTCTTTTACTTTTACAGGCTGTAAGAAAAGAAGAGGTTTTGTTTTTTGTAAAAAGAATACAGCCTGACTTAGTAACTGTGCTCTTTTGAGGAGCAGATTTTGTTAGCCTGTCCAGATTCTGAAAAATCTGCCTCTGCAATTTTGTCTATGGTGCAGACTTTGCTGTCAGTAATTTAGCACTAGGCTTATTCATATCACCTCCTGGCAAAAAATTACTCAACTGTCTATTTAAGACAGGTTCCATGATTTACATAACTCCTGCAATACATTTACTGTATCTTATCTATTTTTCATTAGTTTTAAAGAGGTACACCTCATCTTTCACAATGCAGGGATAAATGCCTGTATCAAATACAGGAATACCTTTGATCAAGGTTGCTATGGCAAATCTTGCAACAGCATCACATATTGTTCCCAAAAAATATTTTATCAAAGTATTTAAGTTTTTCTTCAAGTAGTCTGAACAAAGGTGTACATATTATCTTTTCAATAATACCTAAAGCCCAGATAAGATATTGGTATTGGTGATGGACTCTTTAATTGTGGCTAGCAATTTATTGTTCTTGGTAAATGTGATTAATTGCTATGATACCACCTGCATATGGGATTTATATCTTGCAATTTATCCAATATATCCAGTGTGTGCTCAGCATATGAACATTATATATATATATATATATATATATATATATATATATATATATATATATATATATATATATATATAAAGAGAGAGAGAGAGAGAGATAAAGTACATGTACTTACTGATAAGTTAATGTCACAGGGATCTCAAAAATCATGCTTGATCTCAACGTTCTGCAAATTTTATGGTGGTTCCAGCTAAAGCTACTCTGCCCCAAGTTTACTTAGTTTTACAACTTCCCTACCTACCCTTTTTCAATTTTTACCCTGCATTACCTTTTTAGAAGTTTCCTACCTGCTCTGCACCAATTTTACCACATCTTATCTACATGTATGTTTACAAGTTTCCTATCTTCCATGTTCCATTTTACATTGTACCTGACTAAGACACTTTACTTTATTTTACAAGTACATGTACCCTACCTATCCTGTCAACTTTTTACCCCACCTTACTTTTTTACAAGTTCCTTAATGGCCCTGCCCCAATTTTAACCTATGGTACTTGTTTTAAAAGTCTCCTACCTGCCCTGTCCTTATTTGTTTATCTTTAAAAATGTAGCACAAAAATCACAGTGCATCTGTTTAACAAATGAACACTAGGGCCCCATGAATATTTATCTGTCACCCAAACTGCATCCATATTGAAAATAAATGTACTCTGACAAGCAATCATTCATTATATATACATATCATAGTTTTCTACTTGAAAAAAATAAATAATGGAATCAAATATCCCACCTTATATGTGATCGGTTTCATTATGATGGAACAGCAAAGCTCAAGGTAAAACAGTAAAGTTTAGAGTTTTTGAATGAAATATATTGGTGTGATGTCATGTTATAAATGAATGAATGAATGATTGTGTGACATCATAGAAACAACTTCATTTATAGCTGATATGAATACTGTCTAGTTTAAAACAGAGTCTATGGGAGTCTGCTGTAGGAAATGTAAATATTACTATCTGTACCAATACTATAATGACAAACTGTTTTGCTTAACTAATATGTCTGAAACTAAGTTAAGTTTTTTTTAGTTCATCTTCTGTTAAAATGTTGTATATTTTCCCCCAATAGTCCATACCCTGGACCCAGGAATTAGGAAGAAGGATAATCCATTTAATTCGAATGCATTATATATATATATATATATATATTATATATATAAATATACTATATATATACTAAGTCTATGATATTTTTATTGGACCCTTCAAAATTTCTATTTCAAAAACTGTACAGTTTGAGGACCAATAGCTAGCTATGGTGTGATTTTGTCTTTAATATGTACCATGACAATATTTTTTTCTTTCTGCAAGGGCTGAAAATTCCTTAAGTCCGAGGTCCGGGACCTACAGATTCTACTTTCGGACTGTGTTGTTTTCTTGCTGTTTAGGTCCGAGGACCTAACAAGTCTGAATCAATGAATGACTATTCTGTCAACTTCTTTATTTCTAAACTTTATTTGTTTCCTTTGTAAAGTTAAATTGCCATATTCTCATATGATTTTGTGGCAGTTTTTGGTTTAGTTCCACCTTTGATAATTGTTATTTATTGATTGATTATATTAAAACTCTGACTTAGATTTGTTGTTATTGGACCCATATGTTGAGGACAGACCTAGGCAAAAATTTAGGTCCTGGACCCAAGCAACTGAAAGAAAATTTTCAGCCCCTGCTTCTGTTTGAGAAAAAAAGGTCTATGCTCATCTATAAAATTCTAACAAAATCATGTTCTACATGTTTATAATCAAAATATTATTATAGCAGGTTGAAATGTTTGACGACACCTGTGTGTAGTTTACTTTAAATGTATTTAATCCTCAGGACCCAGTTGCACAATAGGTTGTTAAATTTAATGTGACATTAACCAATGTTAAACCAATGGGCTAACTGTACATTGTATATTAAATTTAACAATGTGTTATGCAACCGGGTCCTGTGACTGATATACACACATTTCAGCAACCTGTGACCTATTCCCTATACAAATTCTACCATACATTCCTATTCTCCAATCCCAAAGCCACCAAACTTGTTATAAAATCTTTTATTAATTTTTTTTTAAAACCACAAAATCCAATGAAATTACCATAAAATAACACTTATCTTTACAAGTCTGTAGGTATATCCATCATACCAGTAATTCATGTGCTAACATTCATGTCATGTATTTAGAAGTCTCTGAAGAAGTTCGCATTTAGAAGTCTCTGAAGAAGTTCATTTCCTTTTACTGATATTTATTACATGATATAAGATTTTTGTACAAGTTTTGTCATAGATACAAAATACTGCCATTAGTGTTTGACATAAATGCTTCTATACTGTACTTTGTGAAAAAAAAAGGCAATCATTAAAAGAAAACTGTTTGTAATTGTCTTCCATTCTCATCATTTGTAGATGATTGTCTAAACAGAGGTCTGAATTTATCTTAAATTGAAAAAAAAAATTTGGACTCCTTGAAATTTGATCACGACTAGTAGATTTTAAATCTTTGGGGCCAAGGTAGTCCCCAGATAAAAAAAATTAAGCTCTACCACTGCAGTGGTTTTGGAGTTCTGCTCCGGAAAGGACTTTCATTGACCATGAGCTTGTTTCCAGAAAGCATGTTAGACTGACCTTGGTATACCCAAACAGGCACATCTGAGGTAAATGAGGATCATTTGTGTCAGGTTCCAATCCACCCAATAGAATAGGAGTTATGCTCCAGAAACAATTTTCAGTGACCTTGACCTAGTTTCCAGAAAGTAGGTCAGACTGACATTTGTTGTTGTAGTTGTATTGTTGTTAACGTTCCGATCAAGAATCTTTCACTCACATGGAGAAGTCACCAAATGCGGGTGAAGGGCTGAACAAATTTTGGCTTATGCTCGGCACTTACGGCCATTGAGCAGTAAAGATTGTTTAAATGTAGACACCTACTTTGACAGGGGTCATTGGTTTTTACTGTCTCATCCGAAGGAAAAAAACCGACAGCAACCAGCTGGACTCGAACTCACAACCTCACAATCAAGAGTCGAGCACGCTATTGACTGAACCTGGCCAGCTCCAGACTGACCCTTGTACCCAAAAAGGCACATCTAGGGTACATGAGGATCATTTGTGTGAGGTATGGTTCCAATTCACCCATTAGTGTAGGAGTTCTGCTCCAGAAACCAAATGTTGATGCCGTCACCACCAACACAGGATGGAATTAGTAACCCCTGTGTCTTACTTCTGCTTCACAGGTGAGACAATAATTTGTTTGATGTGTGCTTTGACATCTATTTCCAGAACTTGGTATATAAGTCAGCAAGTTTCTCTTATTTTCGAGTACAAGCATCAGAATAATTCCAAAATTATTGAGAAAAACATAATTAAACAAATATTTAAGCAATATGAAACAGAAATACATATATACATATATATATATATATATATATATATATATATATATATATATATATATATATATATACAGACACATTCAAAGCTATTTCTCACAATTTGATTTGTACATATGTACCTTTGATCCAGTTTACTGTTTATATGACCTAAATCTTTACAACATAGACCTTACTTGTTTATCTTATACATACCCTAGACAGAAATATCAGGGTTGATAACTTTTGCCTATCAAATAGAGCAATAGCATTGACCGATAAATATACTTTCCTAAAAGAAATACAATTACTCTCATGAAATGAAATCATTCTTTGAAACTGCAACTAACTTTTGGATATGTATGACCTAAAGTTACTTGAGCAGTTTCAGATTTTTAAATAATTTTTTTTCTTGAAACATTCGCAAGTGAAGTGTATGCAGGATATATGACACAATAAGTGACCTTACCACACTTAATATCACCTTTATATATGTATACATGACAATTGACATATATACAACTTGTACATCAGCTTGGTGCAGTACAACAATTAAGTTCAAGTTGATATTACAGATATGATACAATACTGTGAAACTTCATGTACAATACTGTTATACATGTATTGCAGTGAAGCCTGTCTAAAAAGACTACTCTCATGAATGAAACAGAAATGCCCCCAGGTCCCAACAAATTTCTATGATGGCAAAATATGTAAGCAAGACGGAATTATGGAGTGGGACAGAATTACGGACAGGCATACAGATGGACGGACAATCCAAACACTTGATACCCTGTTGGACATTTCAGCCCGGGGGCATAAAAATCATAGGTCTACCAAGACCACATTCTGAAAACCTCTTGGTTAAATAATCCTTTACATAAAACGTATTTTCTCTTGAGTACAAATACTGTGTCAATTTCATACTGCTGTGTACTGCTATCCCCCATTGTTAGAACCAGGGGCCAGTTTCACTAAAGGCCGGAAACGTAGACGTAACTTTAGACGTAACTTGAACGATTTTATTTACGTGTACGTAGATTTGGTTTCACAAAAGGTTGTAAACATACGCTTACTCATTAACCTACACTACGTTATACGTGAAATAATTCATAGTAGTTTGGAGCAGACATAGACTCAGATTTAAGTTTAATTTATTCGTAGGAAGAAAGATACGACCAGACTATTGGTAAAACTGATTTTAGACATAAGTCTAGATTTACGTCTACACGTAAAGTTACGACCTTTTATTTAGTGAAACTGGCCACGGGTGCCTATGATGAGACCACTCAATGAAAATTTCTATGCAAAAATCCTGCTTCTTTTGAGTGACACCTATCTTGAGAGATCATATTTTAGTGGCTGCAGGGTGGTTGTTTCACTGTATAAATACATATATCAGAGGTCAACATTCACTGTATATATATATAAGGGGTCAACAATCATGAATATTCCCACTTTTCCTGAAGGACAAGTTGTATCAAAATCTACCTGTCTAAATGCAAAAATTACTTGTCTGAAAATCAAGTGTTATAGTTAAAGATATTGTTTTATGTTGAAATAAGTATTATCTTTATTGAATTAATGTTTGTCTCCAACAATTCTGAAAGTGAAAAGTAACATCTACATGTCCGACCCCAAAATGGACTCTTCCGGGACAACCAGACAAATCTGATTGCTGAACTCTGATTTGTACATTTCACTTGTACTTTTCAACAAAATTAATACTAAAAGAATTAACTTGTTTTCCAATATCCTAATCTGTTGATATGAGCATAATAATAATGAAAACAATGCAGTCAATATTTATAAAAGCTGACCCCTTCCACCCCTCCCATTTCTGTTGATTTATAGATATATCCCAAGTATAGACAAATCACCTGCATATAAAAGTCAATATTTTCTGGACCCTTGGGTGGCCCCATTATACATGTTTCACTGTACATTGTATTTCAAACAGAAATTGATGACATCTATTCACCAATTTATGAATCAATACTGTATCATTGTGTCATTAAAGTGACAAGCATTGTTTGTAACTAAACATTGGTGGAGTTATAGTTCTGTAATTTTTTCAGGTGCAGAAAAATACAAATACTGGTACACATACAATGATCAGATAGTCACTTTGACACATACTAAATTATTTATACATGTACATACAATTACATACACGTACATACAATTACATACACATACATACAATTACATACACATACATACAATTACATACACATACATACAATTACATACATGTACATAACATACATGTACATAACACACATGTACATAACATACATATACATAACATTATTACATGCACGTACATGTACACATCTGTTCTTCATCAAGGTAAACTGTAGGCCAATATAACTGTCACATTTTTATCCTTTCAACAGGAAAGAAAAATTGCATACAGAAATACTTATACAAATATGCTGAAATGAACCAAAAACACTTTAACATGATGTGTATAAATTATTACATGTATGCCATATATGTGACATGTACATGTGAATAATTTAGAATATAATTTAGTTGTTCAAAGTCACATCAGTTACTGGTATTGGTAGTAGATACTGCAGTCATAAGTACACATAGGTTATCTTATAAATAATAAATAGCAATAACAACAGAGATGAATGTCAACTGAGCCAGATGTGTCAGTGTCCCAGAGTCTATATTTAAACCTTCCTTCCTAATTTCTTTATCAAGTGCATTGTATTAGCTATACCATTACTTATAATATCACACAATGATTGTGTTCAATGCTTCATTGTGTGTTTTGTTTAAATTTTCAAACAACCAATGATTAATTCTTAAATTTTTAAGATCAAAATCAGATTATTTAAATGACTATAGGAAGCATTTAAACTCTTAAAATCCTTTGTTTATACTTTACATGACAGAAGTGTAATACAAATCTAATATGAAATACAACAAATGTAACTGATTGCTACACTTAACAACTGTCACTCCAATTTGAAATGCATGAACACTTACCTGTATATATTCTATATCATAAGCCTATAATGCAAAAACATATGTACCAGCATTAATACAAAGGTCCTACCTTTTATGGACTCCTAAATTAGTCTGTATATGCAGATTAAATGAGTTGTTCACTCAGGAAGTAACAAGGCCCTCGCGGGTTATACTGGTATGCAGTACTTCTCAATTACAAGTTCATGTAGCCAAGCATACCAAATAAGACATTTGGCAAGTTGCCAAAATACTGTTGGGAATAATGGAGAGTGAAAACATTGGACTTTGACCTATGATATCAGATACTTAGATATATAAAAAATTTAAGACTATCTGTGGAGTTTCTATTTCAAGTTCATGGAATAATCAGCTTCTCTGATCCATAGCCCATTTTACCATGGTTATTTCATTGTTTTAGCATGCAACCAAAATACGGCATGTATACTTGTATGTATGGTCAACCTTGCATTAAAGGCCATCTTGGAATAAAGGGCACCTGTCCATATAGGCCATTCTAACATAAATTTTGTTACCTTTTTATAATGAATAAACCTTTTTAAAGGATCACCTACAGCCCCTTTTTCCATCCATATACAAACTTGCTTTTAAAGGCCACATCTGTATAAAGGGCACCTGTGACCTGCCCATTAAGGCTGTTCAAGCATTACCTTTCTTATACATGTAATGTTTAAAATTCTTTATAAAGGCAACTTGTCTATAGCAGCCACTTTTGCCTATTTTCTTTGACTGTCAAACAAGTTTGACTGTATATGAGTTGACAGAATGGCAGTGTCACATTTCTGTTGCCAAGCTCTGGACATTCAAGTAATAATTTCTCATATGAAAATACATGATATACATGTATGTAGGTGTCTCAACTGGTCAGGACACTATTTTGACAATTTGACATCTACTAGGTACATCCATTTCATTGGTCTAAATTATTGTACATGTATCCTAGACTTACCTACAGCTAGAACCACACTATCAACTTCACGAGAAATCATATCTCATACAAAATAAAGGAGATGCAATTGACCATATGGGCATATAGAGACATTTGTATGGAATAATGCATAAATCTTCCGAAAGACAGGAAACCAAAAATTTGTGTGGAAGTTTTCATACTATTACTTTGTATTATAATGGAGGACATATTACTTCTTTGTCAACAATATTACAGAAATATGGAAGGAAATTAATTCTCTGCAGATATATGTATAAATTGTACAATGTAAATTGCTGCCTTATTCTTCATTACATTCCTACTGGCAAGTACACTGTATCTTGATTACAATGAATCCCATTTTAGCATTCATAATTTATGATCTAGCTGCCTCAGTTCTACTTCTTAATATTTGTATTTGCATGACTTGCCTTTATATTCGCTCAACTCTCAAGTTCTTTCTGCTTCTTTATTTTGTTCCTCTTACTACAAATTCAGCATGCCAATGGCATGGATTTTTGCTCCAAGAGCTGCTCCAAAATAACCTTCAACTTCCAGAATATGAAACTAAACTTGAGAAAATGCAATTAGCTGCCATATGGATAAACTTCTGTCATAGCAGCCCTGGCCCTAATCCAGTCGTTATATTTCGCTCACTTCGATCCCTACATTAACGCCTGAATCCATCCACAATCAGAATGCTTCAACCGGAAGAAATTTTACTGTTCCAAACTGTGACGTCATAGTAATTCACGTCAGAATTTTGTGACATTGCATTGACTAGTTCCCAACACTCGAGTTTTTTTTTTTCAAATTACTTGTATAAGAAAGTTGTGATTTATTGTAAAAATTTTTTCGAACATTTATTTATCCTCGATTTATCCTCAAATTTGAAATGGAAATCCAAACTCTGGAGAAACATATATTGAACGTCTCTGATTGGGTTCTTGTTTTTTCGAGAATGGTGAGAAACATTTTAACTGGTTAGCTTTCACGCCCTATCGGACCTGAAGAGTTCCGATCAAGGGCGTTAATCATTCACGTTATCCTGGCCCTGGGTTAATAGACTCTTTTTGGGACAGGGTCCTGTACCCTTCCAATTGGAATTTTGCACTGCAAAGGGCCTAATTGGGAATAAGTAACTATGGTCATTTAAGTCACAAGAATAAAGACAAAAAACTTGTGTGTCATTTAGATTCTCTTATTTAACTGACAACATTGATTACATCTGAAGACTTCAAAGTGCAGTTCATACATCATATACAACATGTACTAAATTCTCTTTTTAATTGTTTAATACTGAATGTCAACATATGGTGAACATAATAATTGGGAAAGTTTTTCTCAAAATTGGGGAAAAATAGTAGACTTTGCATTGGGAATGGGTCCCTGTATAACTACAGGACAGTGCGCATGTTGATATTAATCCCTGCATACCAATAATAAACGTAAAATAAAAAATTGTTTCTCAACACAAGGTCTGTACACTTGTAACATATTTACCACATTAATTATTCCAATGTTTTTCCAATGTTAGCTCTCTTGAATTAAAAAAAAGGACAAAAAAAAGTAATGGACCTCACTGGCATACTTATCAAGTAAAATTTAGAGAAAGTTTCTCAAAAGAAAACATGACTATTTGGAGTGGGGTGGGGATGGGGTAGTTAGTCTACACTGTAAACATCCTGTTACATCATGGACATATAATGTGGATTAATGTTTAATCAAAGCCTGTATAGCCACATGGTATGATGGTGGTTAGAGTACAGCAACACATGAATGATGATATTTTTTTTTTTTTTTTTTTTTTTTTTTTCACATCGTTCACACAAGC
This sequence comes from Atrina japonica, assembly GCA_030159075.1. Lineage (NCBI taxonomy): Eukaryota > Metazoa > Mollusca > Bivalvia > Pterioida > Pinnidae > Atrina > Atrina japonica. The sequence continues at coordinate 21,381 of BROG01001319.1, read as the reverse complement.
ATAGTACAAGCAAAAAGTTAGATATAAATATATAATTGCCAGTGTTTGAGGTGATTTTTATAGACATATATAGGTAGAAGTAGAGGAGGGTAGGGTATAAAAGTGAGGGAAAAAGTGTTGAGAGGGCGGGAGTAAGAGAAGTGTAGAGTCGGTTTCATATAATCCATCATGGTGAGTATATTTAAAAAAAAAAAAAAAAAAAAAAAAAAAAAAAAAAACAGAGGGTTTATATTTTTAACAACAATAAATGGATCAAGATTTGTAAAATTCAGTTCATGGTCAATCTAACTAGCTTAAATTGCCAAAAACATTTTTTACCAATCTCATTGAAAGTATGAGACATTGAAATTATTATCAAGAGCAAAAACAGAAGGTAGAATAAAGTATTGTAGTTGACATAACTGAAGGAGCAAAATGGCAGACGGTCGCTGTCTACATTAACATCTACATGCAAGTTCATTAAAGTTAATCAATACAAACAGATATTTGTAATGATTATAGCGACATATCAATGTGGTAGTGACGAAGTGTTCAGAGAAAGAAAGTCATAAATGTACCATATATAATCCAGGGTTGGATCATTTCAAATACAACCATTCCCTCCATAAAAGAAGGAAGGAATTGTGTTTGTTATTTTTTACAGAAACCATTTCAGCAGCTAATACTAGTCTTCTTAAGTCAAATAAGAGGGCGCTGAGAGAAGGCATGTTTTTCAGGCAACGAGATCTATACAAAAATTGTTTAAAAACTACAAAAATGTTATTTTCAGCAACAGACGTATTTGCAAGTTTGCCGAATAAAAAGGTCAACTGATCTATGTTTATGGTTTTGTTGTTGTGAGAACTGTGTTATCAGATTTTGGGTTGTACTACAATCCCATAGTAAATGGGTGATAGTTTCAGGTTCTGATTTACAGAAAGTGCAGATGTCTGAGCCAATGAGGCCAACTTTATGTAGGAATTTATTTGTTACTAATATATGGTGATTAATTTGGAATTGCATCCATTTTGATTTGGGATCTATTAATATTTTGAACGGGAGTTTGTAAATTGCTTGCCATTGTTCATTAGTTATAATTGAATTAAAAGTATTATTCCATTTCATCTGACCAGTGGGAATACTATTATTTGAAATTAGGGCATTATACATGGGCTTTGAGCCTTTTATAGTGAATAAAAATATTTGTAAAGGTCTTGGTACATTTGGATAGGGTATCATATATTCTTGCAAAATAATATTTTTGTCTCTAATATCTTTCTTAATTGCATTAATTAGACCATTATATATTAGAAAATTAGTTACAATATTGTATTTATTTTGAAAATTTATAAGAGAAAGAAATTTACCGTTTTCCTGCAAGAGGTCATTAATACAAGTTATACCTTTTTCATGCCATTGTTTAATATAAAATACTTTATTATTAATTTTAATATCTTTATTGAAGAACAATGGTTGCAAAATATAATCATTCCAAGATTTTATTTCAACCGAGTCTCTTTAAAAACATAAATCCAGAAAGGGTTTTTCAAAGACAATACAAGATTTTCTAGGTAGTGAGTACCAAAAGAAAGCATATCATGAAGAGGGGCTATATGATTTAACACGGTTATCCATTTTGTGTCATCTCCAAATAAGATGCGCCTTATCCATGTACATTTTAAACCTTTTATGTAATTATCAATGTCAACAAGTTCAAGCCCTCCAAATTCATATTTTTGGTAAAGTACCCTTCTTTTAATTTTGTCTACTTTAGAATCCCATATGAATTCAAAAATCATCTGTTTAAGCTTTAACAATGTCTTTTCCGGAGGATTCGGAAGAGAGATAAAAAGATGATTTAGTTGTGAAATCAACAAAGTTTTTACAATACACACTTTGCCTATAGGAGTTATCTCTCTTTTTTTCCACATATTTATGATATTCTTAATTTTAACAAGTTTTTTATCATAATTAAGCATAACAATTTTACTAAGATCAACATCATAAATAAAACCCAATAGAGTAAACTGAGTCGACCACTTTAAATCAATATCTCTACAGAGAATTTCTTCTGAATATTTTTTGCTTCCTATCCAGGTGATTTGGGTTTTGGAAATATTAATTTTAAGACCCGAGATTAGGAAAAAGGAATTTATCAATTTTATAGTTTCATATAGGGAAGATTCTTTACCATCTAAAATTACTGTGGTATCATCTGCGTATAAAGTTAGTTTATGTCCTATTTTACCTACAGTATTGCCTTTTATTTTATCATTATGTCTAATCTGTATTGCAAGAATTTCTGCACATAACAGGAAAATATAACTAGAAATCGGGTCACCCTGTCTGCAACCGCGTTCCAGGTCAAAGAAAGAGGACAAAAAGCCAGCTTGGATGACTGCAGAAATCGCGTTTTTATGAATGGTAGAAATCCATTTTCTGAAAGATTGACCAAAGTTGAAAAATTCTAAAGTTTTATCAATAAACGTCCAAGAGACTGAATCAAATGCTTTTTCAAAGTCTATCATTAAAAGTGCACCCGGTATATTGTTTTCCTCCGTAAAATTCATAATGTCAAATATAAGACGAGTATTTTCTCCAATATATCTGCCGGGAATAAATCCAGTTTGATCAGAAGAGACAACTTTAGAGATAATATTTTTAATCCTATTAGCCAAAATGCCAGAACAAATTTTGTAAATTGTATTAAGCAAAGTTATAGGTCGCCAGTTTTTAATATAGTTTTTAGGTTTCCCTTCTTTAGGGATGCAAGTAATAATTCCCTGTCTCTGAGTTACAGACAGGGAGCCACACTCGTATCCATAATTTAAAGACCGAACTATGAAATGACCTAGTTCTTTCCAAAACATTTTGAAAAATTCACAAGAAAAACCATCTGAACCAGGAGATTTATTATTGGACATATTTTTCAAGGTATATGAAGCTTCTTTAATGGTTATTTTACCTTCAAGTAAGTTTTTTCATCTAAAGATAATTTCTTAGTTGGAAAATTAATTATGTCATTCAGATTAAAATCATCATTTTCAGTGATTTGTTTTTTGTATAGTTGCTTGTAAAAAGTTTCTATTTCTTTTAGAATTTTCTTTTGCTCTACTATCTCTATACCATCATCTAATGTTAATCTAGGAATTATTTTAGAAGTATAATTTCTAGTTTCAAGATTACAAAAATATCGAGACGGTTTTTCACCTTCAAGCATCCACTTAGTACGGGAGCGAATGATATTACCTTTTAACTTATCTTTTCTTAGATTTTCAAGTTCTTGTTTTTTTATATTTAAGTAATCGGAAATAGTGTTAATTTCTTCAAGGGCTTTAATTTCATCTATAAGGATTTTTTCAGTCTTATTTCTTTCATTCTTTTTAAAACTGGAGTAGGATAATGTTTTGCTTCTGATTTCTAAAAGAAGAGCTTCAAGGAAGAGCTGATCATTTATAATAAATTGAATTTCATCATTAGGGATCTCCATGAATGATGATATTTATTAAGAGAATTTATTCAAGAGATAGAATATTTACAATCTTAAATGTGAGGTGGTCTTCTAAACAAGATGGTCTTTACGTGTAGGCAACGTTACACTGTACATGTAGGTATACAGGTACTTACAGTTATACACAATGTACAACATGAGATACCGGTCATACAGCAAAGATTTTCATTGTCCGGAATTCAAACAAAACCATTACATAAATCTAAGGTACACAGAATTTTTTTCTAGCCCAGCTAGGCATCACAAAATTCTGTATAAATATTCAATATCCATTATAACAGGCAACTCAGCATGCATCAGCATGCGGGTCTGGTAAAAGGACTCATTTCCAATGCAAAATTAGCTATTAACTTAAGTTATATACATCCCTGATGTACAACTAGATTATTAGTGTGAAAATCATTTATAAAACAAAACAAATATTTCGACCTACTGGGGTAGGTGGCTCTTGGTCTTATTCTTGCTTTTGAGATGGTTCTCCAAATATACTCAAATGAATTATAAATATAACCACGTGACTCTAACTTTGTAAACATATTCTGGTGTTCCTGTACAGAAGAAATATCCAACAAAAACAACCCGAAAGAATTGATTGTTATTTTTTATGCAAACGTAATGATAGAAAATCTACTGAATGAATTTATAATAAGTACTGTAGATCTAGACTTTTAGATACGTGAAGAATGTAGATCTGTATTTCTACAGAGTAAACAGTGCTGTCGAATCATAGTCACCAAAGATATTGTGACATTGTCCCGTTACAGTAAGTGTCGATCTACTAAAATGGTACTGTGGATCTAGAGCTTGTTCAGTTTTAATTTAGTGTAAAAATTGGTATGGATGTTTGCCTCGATTTACCGTAGACCTATAGACAAACTTTCAATCCTACAGGGTTTATAGCAGCAACAAGAATGTATTTAAGAAGACTGGTTTAGGCTACTGTAAACATGGTTAAATACGAGCACAGCCATTTCAATAATATCGCACGTGTACGGTGTAGTACTGTACAAAAAAAAACGTTACCATTTTTAAGTGTAAAATACTGATAAAAATATACTTACATGAATAACAGAGAGATATAAGATTATAAAGCTTATCGCTGGTATTACTATTAGACTAGTCACAACGAGGTTGTGTATTTCGTCTGCACTTCAACACTATTCACACTGCCTTCTCAGGTCAACTTTAGAATTAGGTCAACAGAATGTCGAAGCTCGAATGAAATCGATTCAAGCACATTTCGGTATGATATACATCACGTAGCTATAGACACTAGGCTATGAAAAAAAATCTAAGTACTGAAAGCAGCGATATATAAAGCTATATTAGCTTTATATATCGCTGCTGAAAGTAACTAGGTACTGGTAGATATACGATTTTAAAGTTTTATGGAGGTATAGATCTATACAGTAAATAAAATTATAGGAAACCGCTGGCGAAATTATTTTCTGTTTTTCATATTGAAAATTCATTTTCGAAAAGTAAAAAAAATAATTTTCTTACAACTAGATCTAGATATACGACACCCCTTTAGTGACAGAGAATACAATATTTTTTACTATATTGTGTTTAGTTTAGTAATATTGTGCGCACAGTTTAACAAATACTATATTGTGCACACAGTTTAGTTATATTGTGCGCACAGTTTAACTATACATGTACTGTGCGCACAGTTTAACATTCATTATATTGTGGACACAGTTTAGTTATATTGTGCACACAGTTTTACTATATTCTGCACACAATTTAGTTATGCTATGTGCACAGTTTAACTATATTGTGCGCACAATGCGCACATAGTTTACTTTTAACAGTTTAGCTATACTTCGTTTTATATTGTGCGCACAGGTATTGTGCGCACAATTCAGCTATACTGTGTATATAGTTTACTTATACTGTGCACAGTTTAGCTATACTGTGCGCACAGTATACAAGCTGTGCGCACATATTGTGCATATTGTGCACACAGTTTAGCTATATTGTGTGTACAGTTTAACTATACAGGGACCACAGTTTAGTTATATTGTGCGCACAGTTTAACATTCGTTATATTGTGCGCAGTTTAACATTCATTATATTGTGTGCACAGTTTAACTATATTGTGCGTACAGTTTAGTTATATTGTGCGCACAGTTAACATTCGTTAAACATTATTATATTGTGTGCACGCACTAATGCGTAGCTATATATTGTGCGCGCATTGTTAGTTTAGGTAGTTTAGGTATATTGTTTTGTTACATTGTGCTCACAGTTTAGGTAGATTGTGTGCACAGTTTAGCTATATTGTGCACACAGTTTAACCATATCTGAATATTTAAGAAGAGGCCCAATGGGGCCTTAGTTCGCTCACCTGGCAAATTTGTTCAACATTAAGAAGTCAAAATGTCTTAAAGATGATATTTTCTCTTTAATTAGTTGATTTTCAAAGATGTTCCCAGTTGTGACTCCTTTTGGAGCCTCTATGTGCCTTAGCTCCCTTTTTCTTTGCAATCATTGTGCGGCTTAATATGGGGATAGTTGTTTGTTTACTTACGTGCCTGTGACCTAAACCTTCGACCCCATGACCTTGACACTTTGTTAAACTGGTTTAACTATATAGTGTGCAAATTTAACTATATCTGAATATTTAAGAAGAGGCCCAACCAACGAACAACTTCATAATATATCTTTGGTTACAGCATGTCTATAGTAAAATCCATATAACCTGGCGGTTGGAGTGTTGTGAAACCTCAATTTCATTAAAAAATGTAGCTGTGGACATGAAAATGATGTATACCAAATTTGAAAGAAACCTAATCATCCATTCGGTTTATGAGAAGATTATCTAGTTTTTAGCCCTTTTTTGCCCATTTGGAGCAATATGGATCCTAGGCCCTTGACATTTTCAAAAGCTATGTGGCTTCATACGAGGTTAGTTTCTGGCAAGTTTGATTTGGTTTTGGTCCATTGTTTTTTATTTGTTGACGAAAAGTGTAGTTTCTGTTTACCTAGGTGCCTGTGACATTGAAATATTGCCACAACGAATATTTAGATAATTCCTAACAATTTCCGTATATCTTTGTCGACAATAGATCAGTAAGTTTTGGGATAATAAGTCATTTGTACCATGGGTCATTTCAATTAATAGTATATCAGTTTTAATCAACTTTTAGACATTTACATATTAAAAATATGGTTGAACAAAATTTTGCAGGAAATATCACCATATAAAGCCGCATGTTTGCAAAGGGACTAGTACGCATAGAGGTTACAAAACGAGTTACAACTAGAAACATTTTTCAAAATCAACTAAGTAAACAGAAAATATTATTTTTAGACATTTTGACTTCTTATGCAATGTTGAACAAATTTGCCGAGTGAGCGATATAAGGCCTCTATTCTTTTCTATTCAGATAAAATTAAACTGTGCGCACAATATAACTAAACTGCGCACAATACAGCTAAACTGTGCACAGAATATAGCTAAACTATGCGAACAATATAACAAAACTGTGCGCACAATATACCTAAACTATGCGCACAATATAGCTACACTGTGCGAACAATATAGTTTAACTGTGCGCACAATATAACTAAACTGTGTGCATAATATAATGAATGTTAAACTGTGCGTAAAATATAACTTAACTGTGCGCACAATAAAACTTAACTGTGCGCACAATGTAATAACAAATATACAGTATTCTATGTAACTAAAGGGGCGCCATACTAGATATAGATTCCAGAAGATTTTTTTTAAAACAAGTACATGTACTGGAAATTCCAAGTGTTTTCATATCAAAAAGACTTTAGGCACATATATATCGGTGCGAATACATTTTAAGATACGATAGAATCTACTTAATAATTGTTACACGGATATCGAGAATCGCTTTACAATTCAACGTCCCGCAAATATTACGTTCGATATAATGACCTGTTTGCAGTTACTGTGTTTCACTAAATAAAAGGTCGAGATACCTGTTCGATAGCGGTTGTTGAGTCGTCTACTGTCACCGTTGTTAAATTTTGATAATCGGGTGAATGATGACGTAAGTTGTATAAATTTTATAAACTTTTATTTTGGCTAAACGGTTAGGTGGATTCAGGTCTTCCCTCAATCACACCCGTATCACGGTTCCTTGTACTTGTTAAACGTAACTGAAGTAAATGTGAAACTGTACAAAATATATAGCACTGCCATAATCTGTTACAAATAATAATTGCAGTCCATAATTGTCAAAAATGGATTTTAAATTAAACATCCAATTTGTTTCAGAATCATGGAATTTCTTATACATAAATAAGTAAAGTAAAAATGGCATTTTTTGTTTCTTTTCCAGTAAATAGACTAGAACAAAAACTAACAATTCTTATTTTAATTTTAACACTCAGAAAAACTCTTCCTATTTGCCATAAATCGTAGTTCTGGGAGTGTTTGTTTTAGATTCAACAAGATTCTACAAAATTTCAAATGTATCTTTTCAATTATATCAATATTTCAAAAACCCCAGATTTCACATCCATATAATAAAATGGGTACATCAGTTTTATCAAATAGATGTATTTAATCGATAACAGATCGACAGATTGAGATTTCTAGCTTCCTTAAAAATTGCAAACTTTGCTCTTTGGCCTTCTTAAATAAGTACTTTTTTGTTCATTCCAAACACCCTGATTTTGAAAAGAACACAACAAGATAGTTTACTTTAAATGATTTACAATCTCAATTCTATCACCATTGTAAGTAAAAACTATATTTCTCGGGTTACGTCCATGTGAAAAAAAATAACAATTTTCGTTCTTACAACAAATACAGACAATTCCCATGTTTGACAATATTCTAAAAGAAAAAGCAATCTAGCTGTTTCTGTACTAGGTCAACACCAGAATCAGATATCAATACAGTATCATCGACATATAAAATAATCACAATTTTCATAAATACATCGAGTTCCGCTTCAATATCATTTGATATATTTGAGGCACCATGTATTTCATTTTAATTTGTTGCAAAAATTGTTCAATATCATTTAAGATAAAGCAAATAATAGCGGAGATAGATTTCTACCCTGTCTGACACCGATTTTTTCACAGAAAATAATTAGAATATTCATTGTTTAATGTGACTCTAGATTTACAATCGTTGTACATATTAAACTAGTGTCAAGCCAGCCGTCAATACCAGCAGTAAATACCAGCCGTTAATAATATCCATGAGATAGGGCGTGTTTGTTCCACAAATTTTACGGCGTATTCCTAATACATTTGCGTTATTATTTTCTATTATTATAAATGATCCTTTATGTTGTACAGTTTCAATTTATAACTTTTATAGAATTGTTCATGATTTTGTAATGTTGTACGTGGATTACATTTTCTGAGCGACGCCCAAAGTATGCGAGGTAGAGATGGGCATGGTTTCTCAAATGCACCATTCCACATATGCCATAGACTCCCAGGAAGGGGACAAAGGGGATAAAACTGACATTTTAGGGCCATATTTGTTATTGACTGCTGGGCATACTGGGAGTTTCTGAGCGACGCCCAAGGTATATGAGGTAGAGGTGAGCATGACCTGTTAAATACACTATACTACTAACGTGTTCTTAGACGTGTCGTTAAACGATTCACGCTTTGTAGAACGGTTTAAACTCTTTTTTTTTTGTTGGGAATTAGCTTAAACAACTTTCGCTAAACAGCGTTTCGTCGTAAATTGAAATACGAGATAAAGACTTCAATAAGCTTTCTATCTCTTTATTTGGTGGCGACACTAGCAAAACTGTATATACAAAACAATATACATCATATGTATAAAATATATATTATAAAATCATACCTGAGTAATTAAAGTTACAACAAACAAAAGTTAAAATTAATTCACAAGCAAAGGAAACCTCGAACTCAAATTTTTAAGCAGTAAATTATAAAACTGCAGGTAAGAAATGACATAAGAAAATTACACTTAATGAACCCTAATATAAAATAAAATGGGTTGAAAATTAATGTGTAAAAAAAATTGAAAGTCACATACCTGAAATACGAGATAAAGACTTCAATAAGCTTTCTATCTCTTTATTTGGTGGCGACACTAGCAAAACTGACCAACTCGCTGACCAACGCGCGGTCCTGCCATTGTGCCCCGCCCATTTTCAGGTATCGACCAATCGAAATTCAAATTAATTTATTTAGCGACGGATCTAAAGTTTTTCGCCACATTAACGGACCAATCGTTATCGATAATTTCGGACAAAGAACTTTGAAGACATTACGGCGCAAGAAATTAGCCCGGTACAAAAAGTTCGTACAAAAATAATTTGAACTTTTCGATAATATTAAAACCTTTTAACACTCTTTAAAAAGTTTATAAAAATGTCAAAAATAATTTCTACATGAAATTCTAAATCTTTCGATACCAAACACGATATCAATATTTTGACTTTCCTGCAAAATACAATTTAAGGAAATTAATTAAATAAAAAAAATATGCCGATACAACTCGGTTTGTAGAAAACATGATATAAATATTATTAATTGCCCGCAAAATACAATTTACGAGAATAATTCAAACTGTAGATACAATTCGGTTTGTATGACCTTGTTTTTAAATTCAACAAATAAATCTAATTTATTTTTATGAAAAAAAATAATAATTTGTAGACAATGTAATATTTTTTTTTTTTTTTCGGTCTCAGAAGTGAAAATAGGCCAACAACTATGTTGCAACTATTTTGTTCGTCTTTAATAAATTTAAATACAATAATACTTGATTTCAGTTTAAATTTGATAAAATGTGTAAGATTTCGTAATTTGAGTATAAAACTGTTTTTCTCGAAATATTTGATAGCGTCGGTTTGTCCTTTGTTTACACCAAGGGACGCTACGACAGTTAATAGGGATTAATTAAAGTCGAAACTTATTTACTGACCTAATGAATTCTTACAGTTGGGAACAAAGAGTCAATCTCATACTAATGGAGATACAGGTGTAAAAGTTTACTTTGGCCAACTTGGTATGTAGCTAATAGCAAGGATAATCAAAAACAAAATAGGGACAAAGACCTAAAGAAAGAGGATTATGTCTTTCTATCTTTTCTGTACGTCTGTTATGTTTATATACCAAACACGTGCAATTATTCATGTGAACTAAAAGCTCTATTTAGGCTGATCTAAAATATATAATTTATCGATAAAAAGATTCTTATATATATTTCACGTACTAAAAATTGCCTTGCTATATTTTCTAATTATGGACATTTTATTTAAATGTTTAAATTCATGAAAAATTCGGTTTGTTATGTGTAACACTAACAAACAAATAATAAAAGTGTAAAAATTCAATAATTGTGACAGAGTTCACACTACTTATTCAAATCGCTTAAATAAATTTCAATAATATTGAAATTATAAAATATGTTTGTCCTATGACATATTTGTAATTTTGTGAAAATTAAAACATGCATGAATGACGATTGTCTCCCCTACTTTAAATGCTTTCGACCTCGAAAGCTCAAATTTTTAGCTGAGGTTCAATATACATTTGTACTTGTTAAAAAAAATATTATTTACACATAACCCATAAGTACGACATAAAGTATTCAAAGTGAATAAACTAAAACATACAAGAAAAAGTCAAAAATTAAAAGTCATAAACAAACACAACTATGTACACACATTGTAGGCTTGTGGTCACTACTATCAAACGTTTTACAATTTGTATCATGTATTGAAAAAAAAAAATCAATTATCATTTAGAGGAAAGGCATACCCATCATGAATAAGTAAGACACAATCGTCATTCATGCATGTTTTAATTTTCACAAAATTACAAATATGTCATAGGACACTACACATGCCCTAGACCCTCAGGAAGGGGAAAGAGGGGATAACATTGGCATTTCGGGAACATATTTGTTATTGACAGCTGGGTTTACTAGGAGTTTCTGAGGGACGCCCAAGGTATGGGAGGTAAAGGTTGGTATGACCTCTCATATGCATTATGCTACATATTCCATAGATTCTCAGGAAGGGGACACGGGGACTAAAACTGACATATTGGGACCATATATCTTCTTGACTGCTGGGCTTGCTGAGAGTTTCTGAGCGACGCCCAAGGTGTGAATGGTATAGGTGGGCAAAATCTCTCACATACACTATGCCACATAAATCCTAGATCCTCAGGAAGGGGACAAGGAGGCTAAAACTGACATTTCGGGGCCATATTTGTAAGTGTCTGCTTGGGAGTTTCTGGGCGAAGCCAAAGGTGTGGGAGGTAGAGGTGGGAATTAACTCTCATATACTTTATGCGACATATTCCCTAGACCCTCAGGAAGGGGGCACGGGGGCTATTTCTTATTGACTGCTCGACTTGCGGATAGTTTATGAGCAGCGCCCAAGATATTAGAGGTAGAGATGGGCATGACCTCTTACATGCATTATGCCACATATGCCCTAGACCCTCAAGGAGGGGATGAAACTGGCATTCTGGGACTATATTTGCTATTGACTGCTGGGCTTACGGGGAGTTCCTGAGCGACAACCAAGGTATGGGCGGTAGAAGAGTACATGACCTCTCACATGCACTATACCATATATGCCCTAGACTCTCAGGAAGGGGGAAAAAGGCTAAAACTGACATCTCGGGGCCATAGCAGTCATAACAAATATGGTCCCAAAATGTCAATTTTAGCCCATGTGTCCCCTTCCTGAGGGTCTAGGGCATATGTGGCATAGTGCGTGTGAGAGGTAATGCCCACCTCTACCCCCATACTTTGGGCGTCGCTCAGAAACTCCAAGTAAGCTCAGAAGTCAATAACTAATATGGTCCCAAAATGCCAGTTTTACCCCATGTGTCCCCTTCCTGAGGGTCTAGGGAATATATGGCATAGTGCATGTGAGAGGTCATGCCCCCCCTCTACCTCCCATACCTTGGGCGTAGCTCAGAAACTTCCAGGAAGTCCAGCAGCTAATAACAAATATGGCCCAAGATGTCAGTTTTAGACCTATTGTCCCCTTCCTGAGGGACTAGGGCATATATGGCATAGTGCAGGTGACAGGACATGCCCACCTCTACCGCCCATACCTTGGGAATCGCTGAGAAACTCCAAGGAAGCCCAGCAGTCAATAACAAATATGGCCCCGAGATGTCAGTTTTAGCTTCTTTGTCCCTTTCCTGAGGGTCTAGGGTATATATGGCATAATGCATCTGAGAGGACATGCCCACCTCTACCTCGCATACTTTATGCGTCACTCAGAAACTCCCAGGAAGCCCAGCAGTCAATAACAAATATGGCCATGAAATGTCAGTTTTAGCCCCCGTGCCCCCTTCCTGGGAGTCTAGGGAATATGTGGCATAATACATTTGAGAGTTCATGCCCCTGCCTCCAATACCTTGGGCGTCTCTCAGAAGCTCCCAGTAAGCTCTGCAGTCAATAACAAATATGGTCCCCAAGTGTCAGTTTTAGCCACTCTGTCCCCTTCCTGAGGGTCTAGGGCACATGTGGCATAGTGCGTGTGAGAGGTCATGCCCAACTCTAACTCCCATACCTTAGGCGTTGCTTAGAAACTCCAAGTAAGCCCAGCAGTCAGTAAGAAATATGGTCCAAATATGTCAGTTTTAGGCCGTGTCCCCTTCCTGAGGGTCTAGGGCATACGTGGCAGAGTGCATGCGAGAGGTCATTCCCACCTCTACCTCCCATACATTGGGCGTCGCTCAGAAACTCCCAAAAAGCCCAGCAGTCAATAATAGATATTGTCCGAAAATGCCAGTTTTAATTCCTGTGTCCCTTTCCTGAGGGTCTAGGGCATCTGAGAGGCCATTCCACCTCTACCTCCCATATCTTGGGGGTAGCTCAGAATCTCCTAGGACGCCCAGCAGTCAATAACAAAAATGGTCCCGATATACCAGTTTTATCCCATTTGTCCGCTTCCTGAGGGTCTAGGGCATATGTGGCATAGTATATTTAACAGGTCATGCCCACTTCTACCTCCCATACCTTGGACGTCGCTTAGAAACTCCCAGTATGTCCAGCAGTCAAAAACAAATATGACCCCAAAACGTCAGTTTTAGCCCCTTTGTCCCCTTCTTGAGGGTCAAGGGCATATGTGGCATAGTGCAAGTGAGAGGTCATTCCCACCTCTACCTTGCATACTTTGGGCGTCGCTCAGAAACTCACAGTAAGCCCAGCAATCAATATGAAATATTGGTCAACCTAATCCCAGTGTCTATCCATGCGTCAATAACCCTTCATTAACGGTTAATTTTTGCTTCTTTTTAAATGTAATCCACGTACAGTATAACAAAATCATGAACAATTCTATAAAAGTTATAAATTGAAACTGTACAACTTAAAAATAGAATGTATTAGGAATACGCCGTAAAATTTGTGAAACGAACGCGCCCTATCTCATGAATATTCTTGACGGCTGGTATTGACTGCTGGTATTGACAGCTGGCTTGACACTAGTAAATATTAACTATAACATTTAAACATTTACCATTTATATTACTATCTAATAGTTTGCGTCATAACCCGACTCTCCATCCAGAATCAAAAGCGGCTTTAAAATCAATAAAAGCACAGGAAAGTTTCTTTATTGACATATATGAAAGTACAATTAATGTATACAAAGTGAATGATATCTAAAGTAGAATATTTAGCCCTAAATCCTGTTTGAACCTCACTAATTAGTTCAAAAGTATCAGAATAATCAGTAAGTCTTTTACACAAGATAGTAAAAAAATCCCATACAACTTATATTAATAATGGAATGGGTCGATAATTTGCATGGTCACTTTCCCTACTTTTGTACTTATAAATAGGAAGTATGTTTCCAACTAACCATACTTCAGGCAAAATACCTGTATCAAATACAATATTGAAAAGATTCACATAAACAGGTAACATAATGTCAATCGAGGAAATAATATATTCATTCAAAACTTGATAGCTACCGCAACTTTTGTTTTTCTTCAATGATTTCACAGCACAGATAATCTCTGATTCAGATATTACATCATTCAGCATTGAGTTATGATCAGACATACCAATATTGTATTGTTTATTGATCAAAAGCCGTATAGCTTATAGGTATACAATGAGATAATTTACAGACAATTGTAACAAGATCAAGTACAAAATATGAAGATCTCATAAAATTTCCTTTCCAAGTAATTTATCCCTCTAATACCTATCTAATAATACGAATACACAAAGATGTGCAAACTTAAAATATACCTTGATATTTCAAGAGTGTAAATTATTTCTACACTTAATAGCAAGTGACAAATATTTCCCAAGATTACAAAGTTGTGTAGTAATTGAGTTAATTTGAAGACAGAGGGTCTTATATAATAATAAGACGATTTTAAATATTTTTAAAATACTCAAATCTGAGTATGCTGGTTAACTCACCTACACCTGAAATACGTTGGGCTCTTCTATAAATCAATGATATAGACCAGTCCAAATGTGCCTTTAGGGGTGACTGAGTTAACTACGATATGATACGTTTGTAATTGGTACTAATTTTAGTTAATTTATTTACCTTTGTTTCACTTCTTTGTTCTACTTATACTTTATGTCTTTCAATGACAATGACAATGACTTTATTCTCATAAACTAAATTACATTGGAGTAGAGAACATATATACAATACAAATCAAATCAGCGCATGCGCAATTAACATGATACGTGAATCTCTATATCAACCTGGAGGTTGGACTCTGTTCCTAATATAACTTATAAATTTACTTAATTTAAGCAACAGAATTTTATTTGTAGAATTGATAGATATCTATATTTAAATAAATTGGAATTAGAACGATATATTCCAGGTAATAATGTTTCCTTTATAGATGCAATATCAATATTGCTACATTTTAAAAAGGTAGTGATATTCATCTCCAATTTCATCTAAATTACAAAGTTTACATCTTTCACATCTTGGAATATTATGCCATCTACCGATTCTAAAATTACAACATCTAAATTTATGTAAAATCTTTGCAATATTTGTTTGGGAGGTGTACAAGATAAACTCAGTGTTGTTTTGAAAATTCTATAGTTGATTCAGTTGCGAATTAGTTTGGATATGTTTTCAGTTTACATTTCATTTCCTGAATGTTAGAAAATCTTTTTAGGTTTACAGTTATATTTGATGATTTTTTTCTGATTTAAACATATTTTATCGCCATTAAACGCAAAGGATTGGTAACAAGTTAAAACAACTTATGAAAAATCTTTCCCTATACATTTTGATAACATATTATGGCACGCATGATAATACACTAATCAATTATTTATGAAGTAACAGAATAATAATGTAATTTTGGTTTACGGATAGTGCAATGAGAGAGAGAGAGAGAGAGAGAGAGAGAGAGAGAGAGAGAGAGAGAGAGAGAGAGAGAGAGCGACTCTGAGCAAAACGTTTGCTATTAGCAATATACTTGTGAACTGCTTTAACTTTTTTTTCATGTTACAATTATTACTTTTATCCCAATTCCCATACAATTTTGTTCCTATGTTCGGATTTAAACCTAGGTGCTCAATAGTTTGAAGTAGAGTAGTGCGGTGTATTGTGTAACGCTCACAATCGAGAAAATAGTGTTTGACAGTTTCAGACATAGAACCACACGAACACTCTCGTGACTGTACTAGATTGACCCGATAGAGATCATTGTTCAACGGACTACAACCGTGTCTTAGTTTTGTGTGCAAGATATTTAGAATTCTGTCGCCATAGAAGAAATAAGGTTATATTTGGTTACCGTTTTCAAGATTGTTTACCCGCCCGTTGCGTGCCATTTATACTTTTGTTATATATATTTTTTTAATTTTAGTTTGTTATAATAAAATCATTTATCAATTGCGATTATTTTTCTTTGAGTTTTTGTTTACACATAAGATACACACGTTGGACAATCCCCTTCTACGTCATCCGGGGAACGAACCAGGGGCAAGGAGCGGTGCTCGGGGCTCTAACCAAATTCATTGGGTATTTTTAAAATATAAGTAACCATTGGATCTCGCTTGAGGCGGGACACCCTCCTACTACATTTTTTGGTGCCAGAACCACAACGTGGTTGTGATGGAACGATTGTGTATTTAGTGTAAACACTCTATTATTGACAGTAGCAATTTGATTTTTGTATTTTGACAGGAAATTATGGCAACTAGATTAAGCGATTGTTCGCAGGATATTTTTGAAATAGACCGTAAGGATTTGAATCATGGAAGGCCGTTATCACCAGAAATAGTTACTATTACCCAGTCCCCTCCAATTTGTCAGGTTAACGTCGCACTTCATTTGTAGACGATTTCGAAGGTTTAAGTAATGCTATGCCTCCGTCACGGAGCACTCCCATACCTGGTCTTGATCAGCCGAGAGTTCATTTTTCAACCTCAGAGTTTGAGCATGAGACCTCCAGAACTGGGCGTTCTCGAGCCAGAAAAAGGGAAGAGCCCCGTTGGGATGGCATAAGCAATACTTTTTCTGATCGTATGGGTAGTTCAACGATAAAACCGCCTAGAAATATGCATTCTTCACGCACATATCGTAATTGGGTGGAATTTTCCTCAAATGACAGTGATTATGTTTTTTTCTATCGTTTCCCTACTAGATCTCGCACAAATAGACAACAATTTGTGTGAGGTATTCGCACGACTACGTGAAGCTAATCTCAACCAACTAAATGAGAGACAAAATTACTGTAATCAAAGACTGGCTTCTGCCTGTTGATAAAACAACTGTCAGAAGTTTCCTAGGTTTTGTAAGTTTCTATAAGAGATTTATTAAAGATTTTTCTGAAAAAAGATCACCATTTAACGTTTAACTAGAAAGAATGTTAAAGTCTTATCGGATTGTAATTGCCAGAAATCATTTGACACATTAAAAGGAGATCGTATTGAAGCAACGGTACTACCATTTTGTAGAGATGACTGTCCTTTTATTTTAGATACTGACGCTTCAGGGACTTGAATTGGAGCTGTGCTGTCTCAAGTTCAGGACGACATAGAAAGACCCATATCTTTTGCTAGCCACACATTAAATAGGTCTCAGCACAACTATTGCACAACTAAAAGAGAACTATTGGCTTTGGTTTATTTTTTCAGAAACTACAAACATTTTCAGTTGGGTCGAAATTTGTGGTACGAACTGCCATGCACCTTTAAAATGGCTAAAGAAGTCAAGAAATCCAGAAGGAATACTTGCTAGGTGGTTGAGTGAATAAGAATCTTATGATTTTGAAATACAGCATAGGCCAGGTACCCAGCACAGAAATGCTGATGCACTTTCTCGGATACGAGAAATGTAAATTGGAACAATGTCCAGAATGTTAAAGTACAAACCAACCTGAAAAGGATGTAAAAGAATCTTTAGAGAGTAATCATGTTAATGAAACTGAAACAATTAAAAATGAAGTAGAAATAGATTGTCCAATTGATTTTAAGGTTGGCTCATCTCCAAACAGCATACATGAAATTTGTCCTGTTCAGTATGTTGAATGGATGCAAAATACCATGCAAGATGCTTTCCAGTTTGTTCATAAGTATATAAAACAGTTTGCAAAACGTCAAAAAGCAGGTCATGATCAAAATGCACGAGAAACTGAGTATGATATTGGTTCTTGGTATCTTGGAGGTGGTATCTAGGATTAGGTTGGACAGGTTCTTACTTGATTATTCAACATCTTAATGATGTAACCTATACTGTCCAACGAAACCCTCAGTGACGTCAAATAAACGTTCATATTGATCATTTGAAACCTTATAGAGGGAACAAATATCTAACAAATTGGTTAGCAGCTACAGCAGATGTACCAGTAAATGAATCCTCCGGCTGTAGTGAATCTGAGGAGGACAAATATAATGATACAAATTCTGTGAAGTTCACAATAAGGGGTAGGCGAATTATTCCACGAAAACGCTATTCTCCTTAGAGTGATAAAAAATTTCGCATGGAATTTTTTTTTTCGAATTCTGTTTATTTCCAACAGTTTGTTGATTTGTTTATTTGTTATTGACATTCCATGTTCCTCTTTTTAGTAAACATGAGCGACGTATTAGATCTGACACCCTCTACAAAGGAGCTTTCTGAACTCAAACTTGATCTCCAAAGTTTTTTGAATCCGGTCGGAACTATTTGTAAAGTACCAAATTGTCCAGTGACCACACATTTTACTAATCACCGGGCTTATCAGCGCCACTGGCGAAATTATCATATATTTCATACAAACTTTTTCATCTGCAACAAGTGCAAACAGAAGTTTGTCGTACACCAAAGAGCTAAAGCTCATGTTAAGGAGAACACCCCCAGGTTCAGGTCGAATTCACAAAGTCCAGGGAATATAATAAAAACTTTATTCATCCGTAGCATTACATTAGTTACCGGCCAGCCAAATTCGCACCGACAGGATTTTCCGTTGAGGAAACGACTACTGGACCAGCTATACAGAACCCCTGTTCTTTTTCAGCCCTTGCCATGTTGAGCACAGGTAGTGAGATACAGCAGGCTAAGGAGGCGGCACAGCTACGGAGGAGACAGGAGGTGGAGCCATTTCCACATTTACTTCCAGGTTTCATGATGGTGGAAAAGCTGCTGTATGTGGTGATGAAGAAGTAACTTTTATAGTGGACGACAATGGAAATTGCTCTGCAATTAAGTAAATCAGAAATACAAATATAGTTACAGGTGTAAACGATGCGGATGATCAAAGTCTGGACATATTCAATAATGACGAATTATAGATGTTTTATTAATTTTGATTTCTTTTTGTTACACGATGCTTATGTTATGTAATTTTATTTTGTTACAGCTCAAGCCAAAAGTATGACCGTGGTTAATATATCCAAATATTCTGAATTTTGTTTATAGGATAACTTAATTTTGTTCTGTTTACATTTACCATGTTTACAATCATGTTATCCGTTTTATTCTTGATAAAGATTAATTTTATATTTGAATTATAAATTATGTAAATGTTATACTATCCGACCTATGCAATGATATGAATATATTGATTATTGGTCAATTGATCTAATGACAATACTTACCATACCCGGTGCAATGATGTAGTTAACAGACATTTTTTTTGTTGAATTTTGACTGTGTCCTGTAATTGGAACAATAATCATATCATTTAATGCAAATAGAATTAAGAATGAATTGCACTTGATAATGTTGATTATATTTCTTTACCCACAAGTTACACTTGTGTTTTAAGGACTGAGTATTGTAACGGGTGCTTATTTTAGTTAATTTATTTACCTTCGTTTCAATTCTTTTTACTCCTTATACTTTATATTCTTTCATATGTTTTCAGTTTACATTTCATTTCCTGAATGTTAGAAAGTATTTTTAGGTTTACAGTTATATTTGGTTACCGGATTGTTTACCCGCCCGCTGCGTGCCATTTATACTTTTGTTATGTATATATTTTTAATTTCAGTTTGTTATAATAAAATCATTTATCATTTGCGATTATCTGTCTTTGAGTTTTTGTTTACACATAAGATACACAAGTTGGACAAACCCCTTCCACTTCATCGGGCGGAACGAATCAGGAACCAAGTAGCGGTGCTTGCGGCTCTAACCAAAATCATAGGGTATTTATAAAATACAAGTATCCATTGGATCTCACTTGAGCCGGGACACCTACTACACATTTATTGCCCGGAAATATGACTTGCCGTGGGTAAACAAATCCTCAGGTCTCTCTATAACCAGGGCAATACATTGTTTATCATACCGATATGAAAAACTCAAAAAGTAAACAACTACGATTAAAGTTGCAAGAATGTTTTATTCAAAACAACATTTTCCAAGAAATTTATGAAAAAAAACTTCACTTTGATGATCTATAATTGTTTCGTATCATGAACCATAACTGTCTTTAATGGGGAATGGGAAGAAATATGCCAAGGAAAATTGAGCGCGTGAGGGAAACTTGACGTTTCTGTTCCTGGTGACGTGAATACGTTTGAGAATCTAACATCGAGGTATAATAATATTGGGACTGGCATGAGATAAAAAAAGTTTGGAAAACAATACAAAAGACAACTGCTGTTGCCCAGTCTTTCTATAACTTCTGCAGAGTATGTCAATTTAACAAAATGATTTCTTGAGATTGATATTCTAGAGGACGGATACTGTGTTTGATACACATTTAATAGTATACACGTCATGTAATATGAAAGGTCTAGACGTAGGTTTGGAGCACGAAAAAGGGTAATAAACAAAGGGATTCCGAAGATCGCATTGAAATAGTAGTGTTTCCTACGAGTGTAACACAATTGATATGCTGCTATTGCATGTAATTATTTAAATTTTAATTTGTGGGAAACTTTAATTTGTGAACCTGAACTTTATATATAAATATGGATATGTTTAAGTTATAACAATTTTATCTATGAACTATATTTACTATTTATACGATGTTATTAACCAGTTTTGTATCAATAGTTTATTAATTATTTATCAAAAGTTTATTAGTTCGAGTTTTAATATAGATATCAAGACTATGTGGTTATACAATTTCTGATGAATTTGTGAAAAGAGGTCAACCGCGTAGATTCTAAATCAAACGATGGAAATTGACAAATGGGATGTTATGTAACTTCTGGACTCCAAAGTATGATTTCGAGATAATTTATACCTTATTCAATAATCACGTATGAAATAAACATTTAAGATACTAAAATTAGTGATTCGCCTTTCATCTTAACAATAGGGAATGTCGGCTAACGAACTGGTTGTTGAGTATACATTTAAGATGCTAAGATAAGTGGCCAAAGGGAATGTTCTCGTGATCATAAAACATTACACGGTCACTTTGGACTTTTAGTGATTTCGAGATTAATGATATTGCATCATAGGGGGAGCGCGACGCGACAATTTTCATACATATGTCAA
>BROG01001318.1:60000-73590 GCA_030159075.1 Atrina japonica | reverse complement strand
TCTCCTCTCACAAGGATCAAATGGATAGATTGTTAATTCATCCATATTGCAGGAAATTAAGAAAATTGAGAATAAAAGAGGTATAAAAGAAGTAGGCCTATATAATTTGAGTATTTACTCAAGAGTTATTGTGCGGGATGCTCATGGTATGTGGAATATCTGACCAGACACTGTGACAGTTCACCATGACAGCACGTACAGTTACAAACATATTAATACTCACACAAAACACACTTTAAACCTATATTCTGTTTTACTAGGGTCAAGCCAGCTGTCAATACCAGTGCCGTCAATAATATTCATAAAATAAGGCGCGTTCGTTAAATTTTTTTACATCGTATTACTAATATATTTCAATTAATATTTTCTATTATTAATAATAAATTATTCTGTATGTTGTACAATTTTAGTTCATAACTTTTATAGTATTATTCATGATTTTTGTTATGTTGTACGTGGATTACATTAAAAACATTAAAAAATGCCGTTATTGAAGGCTATTATTGACGGATAGATAGACACTGGAGTTAGTTTGACCGACATTTCTTATTGACTGCTGGGCTTACTATGAGTTTCTGAGCGACGCCCAAGGTATGGGAGGTATGACCCCTAACATGCACTGTCACATATCCCTTAGACTCACAGGAAAGGGGCACAGGCGTTAAAACTGACTTTTGGGGACCAAATTTCTTATTGTTTACTGGGCTTACTTGGAGTTTCTTAGCGACGCCCAATGTATGGGAGGCAGATGTGGGCACATACACTATGTTACATATGCCCTTGACCCTCAGGAAGGGGTCATAGGGATTAAAATGACTTTTTGGAACCAAATATCTATTGACTGTTGGGCTTATTAGGAGTTTCTGAGCGACGCCCAATGTATGGGAGGCAGATGTGGGCACATACACTATGTTACATATGCCCTTGACCCTCAGGAAGGGGTCATAGGGATTGAAACTGACTTTTTGGAACCAAATTTCTTATTGACTGTTGGGCTTATTAGGAGTTTCTGAGCGACGCCCAAGGTATGGGAGGCAGAGGTGGGTATGAACTCGTATCATCTAGCCATCTTCTTATTACAAGTAGTCACAAAAGAAAGCGCTGATGCATGCTGTCTGAACGAAAATCCTGAACTTGAGCATGATAACGATATCAAAGTAGAGGTATGTTGTACTTAAATAGGTTGACATACATATTACAAACCCTCTTCGTCAAAGTGCTGATATGGATTTTATAGATAAAATCGTAAAAAGGTAACAATAAGTGGGGTACAATATTTTACAACTATCAGCTAGTTTAAATGTTGCAATGATTGGGAAATTATTACCCGTATATACAAAATAAAACACAACTTTATTTTTAAATGCAGATCATTAAATGATTCATGAGTAAATATATACCTACGAACACTACTGGTTAAGTAAACAATATTTAACAACAGAGTTTGCATTATATTACTAATAAATTGAAGAATGTCTGTAACCATTTGGTGATATCAGTACAAAAAATAGTACACCATTTGGGCGTAATACAGGCCCCGTAATACATAGTCCGAAAGTAAAAAAATTAAATGTCGATATTTGCGGAAAAATACATTCGATAATAAAATGACATTCACCACCAACACGATAAAATTTACATAATTTACAAAATCGCTTGTTTCTTGAAATACCTCTAAATAACTTTACATATCAATACCGATAGGAATAGGGAACTTTCGAGTTAGCCCGGATTACCGTTATAATCCTGTTTTTATTATCGCCAGGTACGTGATTCTAGAAAAATGTTCCTCGATGTTTTTTCCGGTTTCGGTATTATATAGAGAGCCCCGATAGCGCAATACGTCGTTTCCGAGATTCCTCGACAGACCACTCTTTGTCATGTGACTTTCATTACCAAAATTTAAGGCATATTTTGGACAAAATGGCGGGCACTCTACAGTAGTCTTCGTATTAGCTGATAAATGATAAGTTCGGATTGATACAAAAGGTCCATATCAGCACTTGCATTTAATTGATTTCCTCTACCCTCCATGGTTAATTCGTATTCACCGCGACCAAAGAGCCCTAAAGAGGTCCGCGTCCTCGGTGGTGTAGAGAAAATCCAAACTTCGTAAATCTTCTCTATCTCGTACCCCTTATCCAAGCCCTAAATTTTCACAAGTCACATGATAAGTGCGTTGTAATTTTTTAACCTTTCCTGATCTCGGAAACGACATGGGGGTAAAAGCGCCCTTCTAGTGTTCGGAAGGTCCCGGGTTCGATTCCCGGTCTGTCCACACATTTTCCCTCGCCTGCTACATTTCAGTAATTTGGCGTTCAACTAAATAACCCACTTGGTATGTTTTAAAGCTATATAAGCTGTCACAATGATTTTTGTCCCATGACATATAAACGAGAATATGATAAATTGTGTGTTCAAATACATGATGAAACACGTGAAACGTTGTAAAACATCTTCTTTTCGAAGTAATTTGTTTTATTAGAATTAACACTTTCCCATACCTTAAAATCCTTATGCAATGACGTTTCAGATAATCAAATGTGCTTCGAAATTCGGTCAGGGACATCTCGGTCCTTTACGTGTTCGGTCTATCAGCAATCTCGGCCCTTGACACAATCGACGTATGTTAAAGTCGGCCTATTTTTATATTTACTTTGAAAATACAGGTTGTGATTTTTATTGAAAAGTATTATGTGAAATATGTGCTTTTCCACGCTATTTTGAAGCAAATCATAATCCTGCGTATGTACGACGCTGTAAATATCACGTAATCTGCATGTAATTGTAGCATTCATAAGAATAAAAATATCAGGTCACTAAAATAATTTTTTCCAATCTTTAATGTTACCCTGAAATGAATACTGATATTGCCAAAATATAAACAATATATATAACTGTGAAAACTATGTGTACGCCTACCTCATGTTTTACAATCGTGCCGCCATGTCCGGTGGAGTTGGGCAGTTCCAGTTTAGATGTACTAATCATCATAAGACGGAGCACTTTTATGTGCGTAAAATATTTTGAATGAAAGAAAACTAATTTGGAGGATAAGTTTCTGGTTTTTTTTTTATTTTGTCAAAACAATTACTGTAATTGTAATGTAATAGCGGCAGTTGTCGAATGTTCTTCATTTTGAGATATCATTTATTTTGAAACGTTCACCACAGATCCCGGATACTAAAACTTTGAACCAAAGTCCGTTTACCCAAACTCGGTCAAAATCCATTGACTGTAAATCAATAAACGTACCAAATGTTTCTTTTTAGGCAATCTTAAATAACAGAATATAACGTAAACAAAGGTCACACAAAGATAACCTTTTCTAAAAATCTAAAAAATATATTCAGTTCTACATAATATCAAGTCTTACGTAGGAGATAATAAGTCTTACATAGGAGATAACGTAGGAAATTACGTATGAGGTATTTTTCTAGGGTGATACTAACACGCAGTCATATATCAGACTTTGACAAAAAAGATATACAAAGTGTCTCGAAATGAAGAACAATTGCAAATTACGAGCGAAATGGGACCAGGTGTCTGGAAGGAGCCAGCGTCCACTGTTAGCATACCACACCTGTCGCAAATGATCCACGAAAACCTCTCGAGTTCGGTGATAGGGTCAAGTTCGATGAAAAGGTCAAGTTAGGTTAAAAGGTCATCAGTCGGCTCCAGATCTGATTGGCGAAAAGGGACTCACTTTATATGGTTGTGCTCCTTTAACTTATACACTTGAAGAGGCATTATCTGTGTTTTCCCAAACTAATTACAATGCTTTTAATTTTTAATACTCTAATTGCTGCAAGTAGCAAATAAGAGAAATATACAGACATAAAAATTCTCATATTTCTTTATATTTTGTGAAAATAAGGTCAGGTCCAATCTCGTTTGCATATACAGATGGTAAGGTCGAATTAACCATTTGCAAACGAATAATTGCCAAGCTGGGTTTTGCAAGCAAGTTTCACAAAATATAAAGGAATTTCAGAATCTGTATGCCTCTGATTATCTCCTTTTTGTTATTGCACATCAATCTAAGTAGTGAAAAAGGAAGAAAATATTTTAGAAAAAAATGCCCTTTCACAAAGATAATTCAACTATCTATTTTGTCACGTCCTTTTTCAATCCTTACAAAATGGGTCTATCAGATGCATGCTATAGGTACAACAATGATATCACATCAACAGTGAGGCATAACATATTATCACTAGAACAAATGTCCATGGTGATATTGTATACACAATATTACAAGTACAAAGGCAATAATAAATTCCTTCAAACATATTCCCAATAAAAGTTATTCACTATGATTTCACCTTTGGTATTATGTTTATAATACATGTATTTACAACCACTGGTGGTTGCCAATGCTGGTGGACCGTTTGATTCCCCGAGGGTATATATAAACCTAGTACCTGGTATTTCGGTGCCAGCTGATAATCTTATACTAAAGTAATATTTCGCACTAATAATTACAGTGGCTACTCTAAGACAGATTTTGCTATATTCTCTTTAGAAGAGAATTACAGTTCAACTGATGAAATCTAATTGACAGAAACGATCGTCTTGAGCATTATAACTTTGGTATTATGTTATAATATTCGTAAACTTAGTAGTTGTAAAGGCCTTGTTCTACAGTTTCTTTTAGATATTTATTCTCAATTTGTGACATATTACAGTTTTCACATTATTTTCCAGTTTATAAATTTAATTGCATCGTTTGGATGATATTGAATCGAGGGATCTATATATGTTCATACATGATGGGGAGGCGGCCTGGCTCAGTCGGTAGCGCACTCGACTCTTGATCGTGAGGTCGTGAGTTCGAGTGCAGCCTGCGGCAGGTTGGTTTCCTGTCCTTCGGATGAGACAGTAAAACTCGAGATCCCGTGTCGCAGTTGGAGTCGGCACGTTAAAGAACCCTCACTGCTCAATGGCCGTAAGTGCCGAGCATAGGCCAAAATTTGAAGCCCTTCACCGGCATTTGGTGACATCTCCATATGAGTGAAAGATTCTTGAGTGGGACGTTTAACAACAATAAACAAACAAACATACATGATGGGTATTGCATATAAGTAGCAGGCACACTGACTATTTTTAGGTAACCATGTGGTTTGAAAACTCTTTATATTTACAGTATTATGGCTGTTCAATGTATTGGATTTACACCCACGTAATATTCTTAAAAATTTGAATGAAATCTAACATTATTAGTAAGCTTCAATTTAAAATGAATATATATTTTCTAAAGAAAGTGGTATCATACAAGGTCAAATAATAAATCTAAAAGTATAGCCGAAATCCGTCTAAGAGTAACCACTGTAAAAAGATGATTGACTATAACTTGAAAAAAATGACTAAACCCCAGTTTCAATGAAGAGCAAACGGACTAAACATCCAACATACCAACAATATGTCAGTGTTCTAAGTGACCTGTTTAAAAATTTCAACAAAACTCTAGGTAAGTAATATATACGCCTGGTGTTAATCGACACTACCTGTCATTTGGGTTTTAAATTCTTAACATTGCCAGGGGCGCCTTAAGGTAACAGAATGGGAAAAAAAGAAATAAAAAAAAACAAAACATGTGACCCTCGCATTCAAAGCTATTAACTATTAGCTCTAGGGGGCGATTGTGCATTAGGCATAAATATTGGCTTGGAAACTGCCGTTTCTACATCTACTGTAGTACATGAGTTATCTGCAACGTTAAAAAAATATACAAGACCTAATAATGATCAGCACCAAATGTTGTTCTGTATGTCCTATTTAAGTTCTATTCTTTGTACAAGTGATATGCTGTGTTTGTCATTAAAAATAAATAATGTGTGAATGCTGGAGTTGGATAAGAAATATGTGACTATATAAATCACTGTAACATGATGCTTCATTACAAACTTGCTTATAATCTTTAGCATTAGTACATTAGGTATTGTAACCACTGTAAATGTGTGGTCATAAAAAGAGAAGAGACGTTGAAGATTTCGTAATTAATAAAGATGATTTTTTTTAACTGATGGTAGGCGGATTCAGGAAATTCCTGAATCACAAAATACAAAATATATATAGCTTTATGTAAAGATCATCTGTAATTGTTCTTCAATATCTTGAGCAATTTAACGGTGTCGTCCTGATTGTCCCACTTTTGGTGTATATACAAATAAAAAGGTAAAACTAAATGTGGGACAATCAGGGCTTTCAAATATGGGACAATCTGGACATGTTTTGATTGTAAAAGAAAAATTTTCATCCGTGTAAACAAATTACAAGTCATAATTAAAGTATAATGTTTTGATAAGAAAATGTCAGAAAACTGAAAACATGAAAACTGAACATTATAATTTTAAGTTTTTTTTTATTTTATATAGCATATATATATATTACAAATATTAATTCAAATTTATACAACATACATTTAAAAGCACTAATTAAACAAAATTAAACATCTCAAGATTAAGATATATAATCACACAGTTCTTCATGACTTAAATATAAATCACTAATTTTAACACAAAACTGAACATCTCAAGATATAAAAAAATACACAGTTCTTCATCACTTAAATATATAAATGTAGCACTAATTACACATAATTGAATATCTCAAGATTAACATTTATAAACACACACAGTTCTTCATCAATTATATATATATATATAAATACATATATATATATTGCAGCATTTTAGTGACTTCTATTTTGGTTGGGTCTGGTTGGTGACTAATGTGTATACATAATTGCTACATTAATTAAGAATCATCTTTTTCCATAAGGTGAACACATATCAGCTGAATGATATCTTTTCAAAATAAACATAATTACAAGATGGACCAATCAATGAATGTTTTGCAAAAATAAAAATGAGATCAATAAATGTTTTCTACAGCAAAAATGAAAATAGCATGAATAAATAAATAAACAAAACTATGAATATTTTTAAAAGTCATTTCGATATATGTTTACTATTATTTTCATTAAAATGAGTTATTGTTAACCTTTATCATTATAATAATTGAATCAGAGAACATGTACTTATTATCTTTGTCACACCGTATTTTAAATTAATATTTTTAGAGAAAAAAGTATAAAATATATTAGAACATATTTGATGTATTTTATCAAAACCGATTTTTTACAAAATTCTTTTAATTTTATTTTGTAAATTTTTAACTGGCGCAAAATTGTCCATTGTAACTGTACAAGTATTCATAGAAAAATATTTTTTATCTGACACAATTTAAAGTTTAACTCGTTTTAAAATATATATCTTGTATTTTAGTCTGCATATTGGGGTCCTATTTACTTAAACAAACAAACCTATTATTTTGATTAGTCCCGATTGTCCCACTTTTTGAAATACAGTTGTTGTTTTAACAATCGAAGTTTTCTCAAAATTTTTGTGGGACAATCTGTACAAGGTATGTGGTACAATCAGGATAACTGAATTTCAAAAAGTGGGACAATCAGGACTAAACCAATTAACTTAGTACTCTCACCTGTCCATACAGGAAGTGTTAACCTGTGGTGACAAGTGACACCCATGGTCGCTGTCTATTGAAGATATTAAAGGTATTGTTTCAAGTAATACAGTACGTCACAATAGATGTTAATGGAATGTCTTCCTTTGAAATATAACAATTAAAAAATAAGAAAAAAAAATTCAGTCTAAAATGTAAAATAAGCACTGTGATAGTAATATAAAATTATGTTGATGCAAGCGTATAAGTGTTCAGTATTAACACAGCTCTAGTTAGATTATGTTCACTCAGATAGTTTTACTCGTTAGATAAGAATGCGATGTTGCTTGGGTACATATTTTGTCAAGTAATATGATATAAATAGATAAACATTTGAATATTGAATACTTAATGGATATTTTTTATATTTTTGATCGTGTTTCTTCAGATGAAATGTCAACATTTGTAAGCATTTTGTTTCGGAAATCTACATCTATTTTTATCTTAACCGACGAAGTCCTGTTGACGCAAACGATCTTCTTGAGCATTTTTTTGTCCATTTTTTGCAAAACTATAACTTTGATAATATTTTTATAATGCAGTAAACAGTACTTCAACACAGTCAGATAAAATGGCAACATTAGTACACGGCATGCCAAAATAATCAAATAAAATGTCAACAGTAATTAGTAATAATTATAATAAACATAATACGAAAGTTAAAATGCTCAAGACATGTGACAATCCCACAATTGTACAAACTGTAAATACAACAATCTGACAACTCGTGACAATCCCAAAATTGTACGAACTGTAAATACAACAATCTGACAACACGTGCCAATCCCACAATTGTACAAACTGTAAATACAACACCCTAACAACAAGTGAAATCCCACAATTGTGCGAACTGTAAATACAGCTATTTTACAACACCTGACACTCCTACAATTGGACGAACTATAAATAAAACAATCTGACAACACGTGACAATCCCACAATTGTACGAACTGTAAATACAACGATCTGACAACAAGTGACAATCCAACAATTGTACGAACTGTAAATACAACAATCTGACAACACCTGACAATCCCACAATTGTACGAACTGTAAAAACAACAATCTGACAACACGTGACATTCCTACAATTGTCAAACTGTAAATACAACGATCTGACAACAAGTGACAATCCAAATATTGTACGAACTGTAAATACAACGATCTGACAACACGTGACAATCCCACAATCATGCGAACTGTAAATACAACAATCTGACAACACGTGACATTTTTACAATTGTCAAACTGTAAATACAACGATCTGATAACACGTGAAAATCCCACAATTGTACGAAGTATAAATACAATAATCTGACAACACGTGACAAATGACAATATTGAACGAAACACATCATCAAACTGTCTAATCTTTTTTATTTCAGTGCATATAAAAATTGAAGACATCATTGGCTGTGTGGTGGTGCCACCATATTTCTTCTTCCGTCAGTATGCTTTGTATTTGTGGTATATTCAAGAAGAGCAAGGAAGGAAACTCACGAAGGCATCAGTCAACATATCCGGAGATGAAAATGTTTGTGAAAAGTTGAGGAAGGCTATAAAAGACAAACTTCAAAACTGTAAGAATGTTTTCTTATATAACAAGTTATATGTCTAGACAGAACAAACACACACACACACACACACACACACACACACACACACACACACACACACACACACACACACACACACGTTTACCTTAATGTTTTCCGTCATACCGTCTGTTCTTTTGCAAGAGAAGTCTGCACTTTTTCCTTAAACTATACTTCTGTGACAAACTCTAGTTCATCGTCAATGAAATAAGTGATCTCATAAAAAATAGGATTCCAATTTGTAAAAGGGCTATAATGATATGTAACCGTATGTGGACTTCAGGGTGGGTTGTATGGGTGTTCGAGTGATTGAGCAGGTAAAAAATGAATGTAAGCAAGAACTTTTTCGGAAATGACCAATGCATATTTGTACCATATTGGCAGTCCTACATCTTTATACAGTGGTTACTCTTGGACGGATTTAGGAATACATTACGACTATTTTTTAAGCTCTGTATCTATTATAAATTCAAACTCAACTGACGAAGTCTAATTGATAGAAATGATCGATCGCCTGGAGCAATTGTTTTGGCCCCAATTTTTACAAAATGTGTGTTCTATCCCTCTTACGTTGAAACGTCTGTCTGCCAAAATATTTCAAGTTCTGTTGTGCAGTACAATATCCTTGACATAAAAGAAATAGAATAAATTGTTTACCTATACAAAATATCTTGGACGCATCTGAAAGGAGGTGGCGCCGTTTTGCTATTTAGTAAGCATTTTAAGATATCTTGAAATCAAATTGAAGATATCTTAAAATATAATCTATTTCAAAATATCATAAAATTAGAGTATTCAAAATTAACAATTTCTCCCTCGGTACATAATGTTAACGTCCATCCAATCGGAACGCGCGGGTGTTCACGGTTTTGTTTCATTTAAGATGGTGGATAACAACCTAATTTAACATGAAATATTAAGTAAAATACAACCAAACATGGCTACTGGAATTCGCTGTTTTCAGAGCAATGGCATTGATTGCAGCCTTGTTTTAATTGATTAGCGCAAATACCATAAAACGCTTTTACGATATCTTAAAATGATCTTTTGGTTATATGATATCTAAAATATTCTATAAATAGTAAAACGTCGACGACTCATAGATGTCAGTTTGGAATTTAAAATTTGGATGTACTTGAATGAATACTTTAATCTAAGACTTTTAGTTCCATTCTGCGTTTAAGCTTTGATGTTAAAAGATCACAAGATTACGACCCATTACCTTGTATACCCCTAGATGACCTTTTCCATATCTCGAATGCTGTCTGTACAAAGTGCGAAATAGAGGTTATATCAATTTACGCTGCATGTGGTGACAGATAACAACTTAAAGCTGACATTGCAAGTTAAAGACTTATTGTTGTTTAACGTCCCACTCAAGAGTCTTTCACTGATTTGGAGACGTCACCAATGCCGGTGAAGTTTGGTCTATTCTCGGCACTTACGGCCATTGAACAGTAAGGGTGCCGAAACCTACTGTGACACGGGACCTCGGTTTTTACTGTCTCATCCGAAGGACAGGAAACCAATCTGCTGCCAGCCGTACTCGAACTCACGACCAAGAGTCGAGCGCGGTACCGACTGAGCCGGACAGGCTCCTTAACGCAATATATATAAATACGTACATTCATATAATATATAATCGAACCCACTTATAATGAACCCTTTGAAATCTTTGATAATTGCATTTTTTATAGTTATGCAGATTTAGAAATACATTTAGGTTATTTTCTGGCCTTGTATGATACCACATTTTGTTAAGGAACTCTTCATCTACTCAGCTGATGGCGTTTTATTGACTGAAACTATCGTCTTCAGCATTTGTTTTGGCCCTTTTTACAGAACTATAATTTTAGTATTATGAGTATATTGTGTAAATGATTAGGACGATCGTTTTAACAACAATAAGTTCATAAATTTGTCACTGATGTCAAATTTGAAAGCTTATTTCCCCGGTGTGTAACTGAGTACAGTAGCTGACTACTTTACTACTACGTTGTTTACAGTAATCGATGCTGTTCCTGTTGTCAGTATCATACTAGTGTATCAAACAAACTGGCCAATTAAATGTTGAACGACATCAATGTATTTGCATAAATATTCATGTCAGATAAAATAACTAATTACTATAGTTAAAACAATTGAAATAGATCAAGTCAATTGTGATATAATCGGTTTCAAGATCATGTATATTTATCATAACGTTTCACCCGGTTAACTTGAACCCTGCTTTACCTTAAGAACAACTTCAGTCTCAGTTAATTAAAATATATCTGGGTTCGATTGCGCGCGCATGTGTTATGCATGTACCTATGTGTTTTCAGACAGGAAAATGACTTAAATGTTCCCAGTTCGCCCTGACTACCCTGTATACGGATTTAATCATTGCATATTTGCAACAGCTGAATAATACATTTGACCACTCAGTATAAGAGCGCACACGGATCCACTGATTTAATTTTGAATTTTCCTTCCGTGATGAAATCGTAGATACATTTGTAGAATATGATACATGAGAATATCAGCTTTCCTTCCGTGATGAAAACGTCGATACATCAATAAATTAAAACATTACAAATATTGGAAACTTGGTTATCTTATCTGTGTTGGCTGATTTGTGCCATTTCGTTGTTTCGATCTTTTGTTTTTTCGCCTCGAAAGGACGAATTTTTATTTCTCTGAATCGGCCACCTTTCGTTGTTTCACCCCGAAAGGAAGAAACAACCAGAATTGTTTTGAGAAAGGACGACAATGTTGGTCGCTAATTAGCGACCCTACAAGCTTGTCATTTCGCATGAAATGTCGAACGTTCGTTGTTTCACCCCAGTAGGTCGATATTTTGTTTATTTCATTTCTCTTAATTTACGACTTTTCGTTATTTTGCCCGAAAGGATGAGATTTAGTATTTCCTAATAGACGACCTTTAGTTGTTTCGCCCCGAAAAGATGATATTTAGTATTTCCTAAAAGGCGACCTTTAGTCGCGAAAGGACGAGATTTAGTATTTCCTAATAGACGACCTTTAGCTGTTTTGCTGCTAAGGACGAGATTTAGCATTCCCTAATAGACTACCTTTAGTTGTTTCGCAGCGAAAGGACGAGATTTAGTATTTCCTAACAGACTACTTTAGTTATTTCGCCGCTAAAGGACGAGATTTAGTATTTCCTAATAGATGTCCTTTAGTTGTTTCGCCCCGGAAGGACGAGATTTAGTATTTCATAATTAGCATCCTATCGTTCTTTTGCCTCGAGAGATCGAGTTTTTATTTCTCTTTATTGTCGACCTATCGTTGTTTCGTCCCACAAAATCCTGGGCATCCTAAAGATAAATATGTTATATTATTTACAATATGACGCTGTATAATATATGCAATTCTATTACGGTTCTATAGCTTGCCATATATTGTACCACGGATCACTTTATAAAGCCTCACTTTAATGATTAATTAAGGATTGTTTCATATTGTCATGTTTTGGATGGGGAAATACACTTATTTCCTGGAGGAGATATTTTTATCACTTTTACATTTAGGAACTTTAACCAGAAGTTCGGACTTTGGAGGAACTTGCATTGTGATATTTATTCTAAATACCTCTCTTTGACCACAAGAATGACTAGATAGTGATGAATAAGTACAAGTATGAGAAAAAAGAACCAATTATCATGTTACAGATGGTCAAGGAATAGGCATGCCTCGTCAAGGACGCAATCGACATGGGAAACGGGATTGATATTTCTTTGTCTCCCATTCACCATTTTGATATATATTATATTATTCTTCAGCTGATCCCACGGCATAGTTTTACTTGATATCCATCTTATCAGTATGATAAAGCCCGTACTTTAGAGGAAACCTCCCATCTCCCATTTTACCACTAGAACAATGTAAACGATTCTAACAGTATATTTATTGTCCTTTCATGATGTTTTGTCGAACAAAATATAATTGCTGTGATATGACCATAAATATTTCTACTGCAGTGACCAAACGTCCAAAGTCTTTGCTGGTGCTTATCAATCCAATAGGAGGAAGTAAAGCGGCTTGGAAAGTTTATAAAAACACAGTGGAACCTATGTTACAGTTGGCGGACATAAAATATAATACTATTGGTAAGTATGAATGCTACCATTACCGATTTCAACAGAGAATCCCCGGCCAAGTGGTTAGAACTTTGCGCATTTAGCTATGAAGTCTTTCTCATCTTTTCAGTGCGGATTTTGGCTCTGTTGATATCTTGAAAAAGTTTCAATTGCCAGTTTACTCGAGGGCAGCCAATTGTCTCTTCCCGAGTTCATTGTAACCAGGTCCTATCCTTCACCAATATAGACTAAATGTCATATATAACTAAGATATTGTTTAATATGGCTTAAACGCCTCTTACAGATCCTCTTTACTTTTAAAAATATCATTATAATATCTCTTCTGGAATTGATAATGACATAACAAACATGTAAAACATAATAGTCACTTG